>PVIH01005186.1:35834-49682 GCA_004025045.1 Sigmodon hispidus
ATAGAGAGAAAGAGAGAGAGGGGGAGGAGAGGGAGAGGGAGAGGGAGAGGGAGAGGGAGAGGGAGAGGGAGAGAGAGAGAGAGAGAGAGAGAGAGAGAGAGAGAGAGAGAGACCTCAGATTCCAGCTCTGGGACTGTCCATCCGGAGAATCCCTCTCGTGGTCAGGGGGCACAGCCAAGGTTCTGATCTCAGATTCTTGCCAACAGACAGGCCCTATGCTCAGGGACTCCTAACAGAAGGGGACCACTCACAGCTGGGCCCCAATTCCAGGGCAAACTGTTTCATCAGAGAGGGACTGACATCTTTGAAACACAGACCCCTGTCCAGAGCGGAATCAGAGGTGAGCAGATTCCAGCTCTGGGGCTGCCTGTCTGGAGAATCCCTCTCTGGGGCAAGGGCACAACCAAGGTTCTGATCTCAGACTCTTGTCAGAGACAGGTCCTAGGCTTTAGCTGTGAGGGGCCTTGCTCAGGGACTCCTAACAGAAGGGGACCTCCCACAACTGGAACTGCCTCCAGGGTGAACTGCATCATCAGAGAGGGACTGGCACCATTGAAACTCAGAGCCCTCTCAAGAGCAGAGTCAGAGATCCTGTAGGCCCCTTGTTCAGAGCAGACAGGAGACATATAAGCCCATTAGCCACAACTGACTAGATGCTGACTAAGTGTGAACAACTATTCAACCATGGGCACATGCGAGTGCAAGAATACATATAACAATATAAGAAACAACAAGGCAACACCAGAAGAAACTGGGGGCTCTACAACACCAAGACCTGAACAGATCAATGAAGAGGAAACAGAAGGAAACAACAGCAAAAACACCTTTATAAAAGGTTACAAAAGCCTTAAAAGTGGATATAAAAGATTCCTTTAAAGAAATATAAGAAAATACAAACAAAAAATTGGAAGAGATGAACAAATTCTTGAAAGAAAACAAAGAAAACCAAGAAAAGAAAATCCAAAAAATGAAAGAAACATACCAAGAACTAAAAATTAAAAGAGAAACAATAAAAAGGCACAAAGTAAGGCAAAGGTAAAAATAGAAAATCTGAAGAAATGAGCTGGAACTAAAAATACAAGCATAACCAACAGAATATAAGAGACGGAAGAGCAAATCTCTGGAGTGAAAGACTCAATAGCAGAAATAAATATATCAGTCAAAGAAAATACTAAAACCAAAAAAGCCATAACACAAAATGTTCAGGAAATTTGGTACACCATAAAAAGACCTCACCTGAGAATAACATGAATAGAAGAAGGAGTAGAATACCAGCTCAAAGGCACAATGTATTCAATAAAATCATAGAAGAAAACTTTCCCAACCTAAAGAAGGAAATTCCTATAAAAATGCAAGAAACTTACAGAACACCAAACAGATTTGACCTGTCCAAAAAAGTCCGCTTGCCACATAATAATCAAGCCACAAAACATAGAGAAGAAAGAAAAAAATTTAAGAGCTGCAAAACAAATGGGCCAACTAACCTATAAAGGCAGACCCATCAGAATTACACCTGACAATTGAATGGAAACAATGAAAGCTCTTAAGAATGTCGTGATCAGAAGTTATACAGACAGTAAAAGAGCCTGGCTGCCAAGCTGTACTGCTATACCCAGCAAAACAATCAATCACCATAGATGGACTAAACAAGATATTTCATGACAAAGTCAGACTAATACAATACCTATCCACAAATCCAGCCCTTCAGAAAGCATTAGAGGGAAAACTCCAACCTAAGGATCCCAGATACACCCACGAAACCACAAAGAATCGATAATCCCACAGAACAAAAGTCCAAAGAAAAGAAATGCATACAATCTACCACCAAAAATAACAGGAAATATCAATCAGTGATAACTAATATCCCTTAATATCAATGGATCAACTCTCCTACAAAAAGAGACACACTAACAAGTTGAATACAACAACAGAAGCCAGCCTTCTGTTCCTACAAGAAACACACCTCAACCACAAAGAAAGACACAGGCTCAGAGTAAAGGGTTGGGAAAAGATTTTCCAGTCAAATGGTCCTAAGAAACAAGCTGGGGTTGCCATCCTAATATCTAACAAAGTAGACTTTAAGCTAAAAGTAATTAAAAGGGAACAAGATGGACATTAATTATTCATCACAGGAAAAATGGGTCAAGAGGAGATTTCAGTCCTGAATATTTATGCCCCTAATATAAGGGCATCTACATATGCAAAAGAAACAGTGCTAAAGCTCAAATCCCACATCAATTCTCACAATCTAATAGTGGGAAACTTCAATACCCCTCTTTCACCCCTGGATAGGTCAAACAGACAGAGTCTCAAGAGAGAAACAAGGAGTCTAACAGATGTTATGATGAAAATGGATTCAATAGATATCTACAGAAGCTTCCACCCAAACGCAAAGGAGTATAGATATTTCTCAGCTCCTCATGGAACTTTCTCCAAAATTGACCACATAATTGGTCATAATGCAAATATCAACAGATACAAAAAAAAGAAAATAATCCCTTGTAACATGTCAAACCACCAGGGCCTAAAGTTAGAGTTCAACAACATCAAAAATCAAAGAAAGCCTACCATCTCATGGAAACTAAACATCATTCAGCTGAACCACCTCTGGGTTAAGGAAGAAATTAAGAAAGAAATCAAAGTCTTCCTAGAATTTAATGAAAATGAATCCACAACATATCCAAACTTGGGGGACACAATGAAAGCAGTCTTAAAAAGAAAATTCATAGCACTAGATGCCTATATGAAAAATCTAGAGAAATCCCACACTAAAGAACTAACAGCTCAGCTGAAAGCCTTAGAACAATTAGAAGCCAACTCACCTAGAAGAAGTAGACGGCAGGAAATAATCAAACTTAGAGCTGAAATCAATACAATTGAAACAAAAAAGAACAATACAAGAATCAATGAATCTAAGAGTTGGTTCTTTAAGAAAGTCAACAAGATAGATAAGCCCTTATCCAAACTAATCAAAAAGCAGAGCGAGAGTGTCCAAATCAACAAAATCAGAAATGAAAAGGGGAACATAACAACAGCCCCCCAGGAAATCCAGAGAATTATCAGATCATACTTCAAAAATCTGTATTCCACAAAAGGGGATACCTAGAAGAAATGGACAACTTTCTGGACAGGTACCATTTACCAAAATTAAATGAAGATCAGATTAATTACCTAAATAAACCTATAACCCTTAAGGAAATTGAAGCTATCATTAAACATCTCCCCAAAAATAAAAGCCCTGGTCCAGATGGTTTCAGTGCAGAATTCTACCAGACATTCAAAGAAGAATTACTACCATTACTCTTCAAAGTATTTCACACAGTAGAAATTGAAGGAATATTGCCAAATTCCTTTTATGAGGCCACAATTACCCTAATACCCAAGCCACCCAAAGACACAACAAAAAAGGAGAATTACAGACCAATTTCCCTGATGAATATTGATGCTGAAATTCTCAACAAATTTTAGCAAACTTTACACAACAATATATAAAAAATATCATCCACCATGACCAAGTAGGCTTCATCCCAGAAATGCAGGACTGGTTTAACATACAAAAAACCGTAAATGTTATCCATCATATAAACAAAGGAACAAAACCACACAATCATATCCATAGATGCTGAAAAAGCCTTTGACAAAAATCCAACACTCCTTTATGATTAAAGCCATGCAGAGATCAGGAATACAGGGAGAATACCTAAATATAATAAAGGTGATTTACAAGTCAACAACCAGCATCAAACTTAATGGAGAAAAACTCAAAGCAATCCCACTAAAATCAGGAACTAGACAAGGATGTCCTCTCTCCCCTCATCTATTCAATATAATTCTCGAAGTTTTAGCTAAAGCAATAAGAGAACAAAAGGAGATTAAGGGGATACAAATTGGAAAAGAAGTGAAACTATTTCTATTTGCAAATGATATAATTGTATACATAAGTGACCCACAAAATTCTTCCAAGGAACTTCTATGGCTGATAAACCCCTTCAGCAATGTAGCAGGATACAAGATTAACTCAAAGACATCAGTATTCCTTCTATACACTAAAGATAGAAGGGCAGAAAAAGAAATAAGGGAAACATTACCCTTTATAATAGCTGCAAATAGCATTAAATACCTTGGAGTAACTATAACAAAAGAAGTAACATATCTATTTGACAAAAATTTTAAATCACTGAAGAAAAAAATTGAAGAGGATATCAGAAAATGGAAAGATCTCCCATGTTCCTGGATAGCTAGGATCAACATAGTAAAAATGGCAATTCTACCAAAAGCAATCTACAGATTCAATGCACTGCCCATCAAAATCCCAACACAATATTTTACGGACCTTGAAAGAACAATACTCAATTTCATTTGGAATAACAGGAAAGCCAGGATTGCCAAAACAATTTTGCTCAACAAAAGAACCTCAGGAGGCATCACTATCCCTGACTTCAAGTTATACTATAGAGCTATAGTAATAAAAAAACATCCTGGTACTGGCATAAAAACAGTCTTGTGGATCAATGGAATAGAATTGAGGATCCAATCATTAAACCAAAAACCTATGAACTCCTGATCTTTGACAAAGAGGCCCAAAATATTCAATGGAAATAAAGATAGTATATTTAACAAATTGTGTTGGCATAGCTGGATGGTTGTATGTAGAAAAATGCAAATAGATCCAAGCCTGTCACCCTGCACAAAACTCAAATCCAAGTGCATCAAAGACCTCAACATAAACCCAGCCACTTTAAACTTGATTGAAAAGAAAGTGGGAAATACACTTCTATGAATTGGCACAGGCGACCACTTCCTAAATATAACACCAGTGGCACAGACACTAAGATTAATTATTAATAAGTGGGATCTCCTGAAGCTAAGAAGCTTCTGTAAAGCCAAGGACACTGTCAATAGGACAAAACGACAGCCTACAGAATGGGAAAAGATTTTCACCAACCCTACAAGTGATAGAGGACTGATCTCTAAGATATATAAAGAGCACAAGAATCTAGAGCCCCAAACCTTGAATAACCCAATCAAAAAATGGGGTTCAGAACTAAAAGGGGAATTCTCAGCAGAATTACAAATGGATGAAAGGCACTTGAAAAAGTGTTCAACATCTTTAGCCATCAGAGAAATGCAAATCAAAACAACCTTGAGATACCATCTTACACCTGTCAGAATGGCTAAGATTAAAAACACAGATTGCAGCATATGCTGAAGAGGTTGCAGAGCAAGGGGAACACTCCTCCATTGTTGTTGGGAGTGTAAGCTTGCTCAGCAACTCTGGAATGCAGTATGGTGATTTCTTAGAATACTGGTAATCAATCTCCCCAAGGATCCAGCAATATCACTACATATACCCTAAAGATGCACATTCACACTCCAATGGCTCAACTATGTTCATAGTAGCATTATTCTTAATAGCAACAACCTAGAAGCAACCTAGATGCCCATCAACTGAAGAATGAATTAACAAATTGTAGTACATCTACACAATGGAGTACTACTCAGCAGTAAGAAAAAATGATATCCTAAAATTTGCAGGCAAATGGATGGATTTGGAGAATATCCTCCTGAGTGAGGTGTCCCAAACCCAAAAAATAAGCAGGGGATGTACTCACTCTTTAGTGGACTTTGAACAAAAAGCAAAGCTTACGCAGGCTGCAAACCACAACCACTGAACAGCATGGGATTGAAACACCTTGGACCAGCACGGTGGAGCCAATTCCCTCCAGAGGAACACCTGACCCAGTCTTGATGTTGGGATGAGGGAAGTGGATCTGCCTGGAGTGGATGCTGATGTAAGCACTTTGGGACCTTGGGACCTCCTGCTCTTGCTGGGGAGGAGATAAGGAGATGGAGAGAAGAGAGAATGACTGGGAGGGGCAGGACGGGCAAGGGATTTTGAACAAGGGGATACATGGATAAAAAAATGAGTCTTTATACATAATAAAAATGAAAAAACATATTTAAATTCAAACTTTTTTTTAAATCATGGATAAAAGTCTCAGCAGTTCTTTTTGGGGCAACTAATGAGGATTTCTACAAATTAATCACTAGAATCATTGGTCAACTTTTCATCTACTGAAAGCCCATGCCCTCACATTGCAAAGATAGGAACTAAAGCTGAGAAATGGCTCAGAGATTAAGAACACTTGCTTGTCTTGCAGAAGACCTGGACATCACAGTCATCAAAATACTCTGTGACCTCTTCAGATCTCTTCTGGCACCAGGCCACACACATGGTGTCAGCATACACTGATATAGATAAAATATTTTTAATCCAAAAAAGATAAGAACTATCAGCTAAAACACACATGAATTAAGAAAAGAAAAATGGCTGTGAAGTAAGAAATGAAGACCAAGTAGGGCACAGCACAGCTCAGACACAAAGAGTCCAACAAGCCACTATGGTATCTACTTCTAACATAAATAATGCTCTTCTTCAGCTTTGAAGTGCAGACCAGTCAGCAAAATGAGAAGGCTAAGAAGTAACTCTGACAAAAAGGCAAAAAGAAAATGACAGATCAGACTGTGGATATATTTACAGAACGCATAGGGTTCCAAAACATAGGTATCACAGTACTTAGAAATAATCATGGATCAAGACTTTAAATCTGAGCCATCTACCAAAGGCATTTGAGCACCCAGGGACTTCTTTCAAGTCCTGAATCAATGGAACTCTTGGGCTCAGTTTTTTTCTGGGAATTTCCAGGTCCCAGAGGGGAAGTATATGAGAAAAGACAGTACTTTTCAGTTAAGTGGGTTCTACTATAATAGCTATAACATATTGTCTATCCTTTATACGTTCTCCAGAAAGAAGAATATACAATGAATCTTAACAGAGCTTCCCAAGAATACTCATAGTTGGCAAAGTGTAATGGTTTAAATGAGAAATGTCCCCAACAGGCTCAGGAACAGAGGTCCACAGCTAGTAGTATTGTTTGGGAGATGGTGTACAGTCTTGCTGTAGGAACTATGTCACTGTGAGTGGGCTTTGAAAGTTTATGGCCTTACCCTATTTCCAGTTCACTTTCTTTGTTTTATGTTTGTGATTGATAATGTAATCTCTCAGCTTCCTGATCTTGCAATCATGGCTGCCACTTTTTGTCATGCCTCCCTATCATGAAGGACTCTTAATCACTATGGAAGTGCAAACCCAAATAAACTTTCCCTTCCTCAAATTACTTTTAGTCATGGTGTTTTATTATAGCAACAGAGAAGTAATTAATAAACAGAACAATACCAAAGTGGAGACAGACATCAAAGAAATTGAAAGTAGTCAAAAAAGTTCTATACTATGAGTCAGCGAACTTATCCTGTACAGAAACAGACGGTTCCTATATTTCAATGTCATGATCTCTGTTGCAACTTATGAATTCTGTCTCTGTAAATCAAAGGCAGCTGCAGATAGTACATAAAAAAGTATAGTTGCGTTCCAATAAAACTTTATTCATAAACATAGGCAAGGGGTAAGATTTGTCAGGAGGGCTCTGCTGTGCTGAACCCTGGTTTACACACTCCTAAAATCACAGAGACACTATCTTTCTCTGTCTGTTTTCCATTTAAATTTAGAATGTTCATCCTTAGGCCTTGAGGCTTTATAAATATCTCCATTTGCAGGGAGGGGATGGATCTCAAGGCTACAAATGTTGAAAATTTTTCTAACACTTCCCTAGGTCTCTCATTTTTTCCAGTTGGATTTATTGATATAGCTTTTTATTCTCTACTAGAGACATATAATAGACCAAGGATCTGACAACTATATGTCTGGGTGAACTGGCTTACCTGGACACAGAAGGGTAGTAAAGCAAGACTGCCCCCTCCACACAGAGCAGTATAGCCAGACCCCAGGCCATGATGTGGTACAGCAGGATGGTGCTAGGAGAAAGCAGAAGAGGAGTAGCCACAGTTCAGAGGGTCATAGGCTTTCCCAGTGAAAATGACCAAATTAATTTCTGTGTTTTGAAGAGCTTCCTGTGTTGTTGGTGAGGGGATTGTTGGGTTTAGGTTGTTGATTTTAAATTAAAGTAAAATTCACTCCATATAAGATTTGTTATTTGAAAGTGAACAATTCAGAGACACTTTGCACATTCACAATATTGTTCAATCATCACAACTACTTAGTTCCAGAACATTTTAATCACCACAAAAGAAGACCTCATTTCCATTAGTAGTCACTACCATTACTTCTGGCTCTGAGAGCTACTAATATGCTTTGTTCTGTGGAATTATCTGTTCTGGATATTTACATAGTAGATCGGGCCCCACAACAATGATTTCACGTGGACTGTGATAACACCATTAAGCTGACAAATATCACCTAAAGATTGGTTTTGGACTATAAACTGCTCAGGACAATTTTGAGATAGCTTGTTGAGATGATCCAGCCTTAGAGACTACTCTAGCTAGGACTTGAGACAAGCCCTGCACTTTCCCATCATGCAGAGACTGGTCAATAAATGATACTGGTACTTGTTCCAGGACTTGACAAGTAACCCAAATTTTTCTTTTCAGGATCCCATAAAGATGCTGTTACCCCCAGACAGCAGGAAGTAAATTTAAGAACATGACTCCCACATCCTCAAAAGGTGGAGTGGGCAGTTTTGGGTCTTCCAATAGGTTATGGATAATTATTATTATTTGGGGTGATTGGTTACAAATTGTTATTGGTAATGGTTTTGAAAAAAGCTGAACAAGGGAGATTAGATTCAGGGTTCTTGTTTGAAAAAAAAGAAAAAAGGGAATACAGATATATAATAGGATAAAAGGGTAGATTATTGGATCTACTCTGAAAAGAAAAAGCAAATATGAATATAGTAAGATAAATGGTAGATTATTTAATCTAGTTTTTAAAAGGAGCTACAAGATTCAGATATTTAAGATTGGATTGGAATTTTGTATAATATATACAAATTATGCATATTGACAAAGTCAAGATTAATTTTGTTACTGTGTATATATTTCTACTCTTCTTCAAAGAATTAAACAGCTAACTATATAATGCAAACTGCTATTACTTGAAAGTTATTATTATCAATTAGGATATAAAGAAATGCAAATTAGTAGTTATACATTATAATCAGACTTACAGTCATATAAAGAAATGCAAATTAGTAGTTATACATTATAATCAGACTTATAGTCATATTAGATATGCTTGTCAAACAGAGATATATTTTAGATAGACAGGTTGTCATCAAACACATTTGAGATATTTTAATAACACAGGTTCTTTTTATTTTTTTATGACAATGAAATATGTCTGCTCCTGGCAGCACCAATCTACTTCAGAGAAGATGATAAGCACTGAAGAAACTCTACATGGAGTTTACTTTCTTTGTGGCAGAAATTAGCCACTGGGTGAGAAAGTGCCCTTGCCTGGACTACTGACAGTATGATGTCCAAAATGGATAAACAAGACACATAAGAACAAACTGCCTAACCTTGCCAAAACAGGGTAGAAAGATCTTTAAGAAAATCCTGTTTCACAGATAAGTCTATCAGATATGATAGGCTTGTAGACTGAAGATGAATGCCCTGACATTGAAGACAAACCTTGGATTCTGTCATTTTTCACATTTTTTAGAAGTCATTTGTTTGCATTTCCTGCTTACCTAGTTAATGTTATTTCCTTCTCTGGTCTCTGAGGGAATTCAAGACTAGATAATCATAGTTATAGTTTTCATAGTTACAGATTCAGAAAAGAAACTTACTAAAGAAGTGTAAAATATATAAGTCTGAGAAACATCAAAAGAGTTTTCAATTGGTAATACAAGTTAGATAGAAAGTGAATTAAGTACAATCCTTTGGAATCACCAAAATACGATGGGCAATAGAATATTTTCTCTGAATTTCTCAATTTTTAATGGACTAGACATTATTGATGTAATTATTGCCTTATATATTTGTGGTAGAAATGTTTGAAAGATAATAAAAATAAGTTGATTTAAGATAAAAGAGCTAGCTAATAATGTGCTTAAGACATGGGCCAAACAATATAAAATAAGGGGCTGGAGAGATGGCTCAGCGGTTAAGAGCACTGTCTGCTCTTCCAGAGGACCCGGGTTCGATTCCCAGCACCCACATGGCAGCTAACAACTGTCTGTAGTTCCAGTTCTAGGCAAACACCAAGGCAGATGAATAAAATAAATAAATAAAGTTTAAAAAAAAACAATATAAAATAATACAAGCGTCTAATTCATTTCTTTAAGAGACAAAAGCCGCGCAAACCAAGTTCCAAACTGCCACCGCGCCAAATCACAAACTCCCGGGCCCAAAGGGGCCTAAAAAACGATCTACAACATATATTACATATAATATTATACTTATTGTACATAATTTTATTATATTAGTTATAACTTTTTATTTTTAACAAAAAGAAGATATGCAGTGATATGTTGTCTATCTAATAAAGTTTGCATGAAGATCAGAGGACAGAGCCATTCACAGAGTTAGCCATAGAGGTCAGAGACTGGTGACACACACCATTAATCCTAGCACTTGGGAGGCAGAAGCAGTGATTTGCCTGGATCTCTGTGAGTATAAAGCTAAGCAGGGCTAGATGGTGATGGCTCATGCCTTTTATCCTAGCACTAGGAAAGTTGAACCAGGAAGTGTGATAGCTGGGTGGGGAAAAGAAAGATATGGCAGGAGGAGGCAGGTGTTTAGCCCTTTGCCTGCTCCTCTCTTTCTTTTTGGCTGAGGGCTCAGAGGCATTCAGTCTGAGAACTCGTGAAGAGTGGTTAGGTGAGGCTTGTTCCTCTGTCTCCCTAGTCTTTCAGCTTTTCCCCAGTATCTGACTCTGTGTTTTTGTTATGATATCAAGTAGAATTATTGTGATACTGTCACTGGCTGACCTCTATGGCTAGCTGTGTAGCTCTCTCTGCCCTCTGATCTTCAGGCAAGCTTTTATTTATAAGATTACAAACAATGTATCACCACAGAATGTCACTAAGAAATTCTAATGTGAATGTGACAGTGTTAAGATGTGAAGCCTTAAAAGAAAAAGTGGAGTCTTCTGAAAAGTGATGGATTTCAATGTGTGATTAGCTGGCCCAGTTGCTTTGACCCTGTGGTAATACATTATGGTGGTAGCATATGGAACAGTGAAATCACTTGCTGAATGGACAGGAAGCAAAACAGAAAGAAGGAAGGGCCAGGGGTCTATGATCCCCTTGCAGGGCAGGCCTCAGAGGAATTGAAGACTTCTCACTAAGCCACTCCTTAGAGGTTCTACCACTTCCCAATTGTATCCTACTAGAACTAAGCCTTTAACCTATGAACCTTTGATGAACAAGTAAGTTCCAAATTACAACAGACAACCTCTTGAGGCAGGATTCTCATGCCTGTTTCTCTTTACCCTCCATACCCATACATGTGCTGCACACCATAACATGTTCGTGGAGATAAGAGGACAAATTGTGGGATCTGGTACTCTCCTTTCCAGAAATAAAATCCAGGTCATTAAGACTGAAGGCAAGTACTCTTACCCACTGAACCATCATGCGATCTAAGCCATCTTATGACATGTAAGATACATTTTTCTAAAGATTTATTTAGTTTTTATTCATTTTATTTCATGCTTATGTGTGAGTACCTGTATGTATATGTACCACATGCATGCATGGCCCCTAGAACTAGAGTTATGGTTGGCTGTAAGTTACATGGCACTGTACTAGTATGATGAATCTCAACTTTCATTGGCCAAACATTTATGGAGCAAAAGTTGTAGACATAGAAAATGCTAAGAACAAAATAAGTCCCTTTTCTAAATAGGAGGTTACAATCTCAAGTGGGTGGCATATACAACTACTCATAAGAATCATACAAGTAATTGTTCCCCCTAAATACTAAGTAGAGAAACAGAAACAGAAGCTGAGAAATCATGCTCAAAACTGTGATCACCCAAAGCAGAAGGCTAAGTTTATAAGTTAAGTAGCTAAACAGGGTGGTAGACAGAACAAGGTCCCAATGATATCCATTTCCTAATGTCTAGAAACTGGAAATATAAAGCTTTATACAACAGAAAAGTCTACATATGTAACTGAGTAAGGACTTTTGATGTAAACTCATCTAGATTACCAGGGTGCCCATTATAATCATAGGAATCTATAAAAATACAGGAACCTTGGTCTAGAGTACACATGTCCATAACCAGTCTCAAAGATAGACAGATGAAATTAAGCAGTGATGGAACACACCTTTAATCCCAGCATTCTTGGAGGCAGAGGCAGGTGGATCTCTGTGAGTCTGACAGTCCTGGTCTACAGAGTGAGTTCCATGGAAGCCAGGCATATGCAGAGAAACTCTGTCATGAATGAATGAATGAATGAATGGATAGATAGATAGATAGATAGATAGACTAGAGGGATGGCTCAACATTAAGAGCACTGGCTGCTCTTCCAGAGTACTCAGGCTCGAATTTCAGCACCCACATAGTGGCTTCCAAACATATGTAACTCAAATTCCAGGGCATTTGACATGTTATCCTATCCTTTACATGCACATGGTGCACAGACAGACATGCAGGCTAAACACCTATACATAAAAAGAAATAAAGCTAAAAAAATTCAAAATGCAATAAGGTGTTAAAATTAAAAACACTAAGATCTAGAAAAGAAAAATCAAATCTATTTTAAACAGGAGGATGGGAAGCTAGAGAGATGCTTCAGTTAAGAGCACTATACTGCTCTTGCAAAGGACCTGAGTTCAGTTCCCAGTACCCTTGACAGGCAGTTTCACAAATGTCTGTATCTCTAGCTGTAGGACATTCAGTTAATTCCTTCTTCTGACTTCTTTAGGTACCTGCAGTCACATTTATAAGCCCATGTACAGACACACAAGTATATAGGCAAACAGATAATTAAAAAATAAATAATAAACACAAGGGGGATGGTTATCTTGGGTAGAAATCAGACAAAGGACGAAATCTGAAGGCTGAAACAGAGAAGCTATGTCCCAGGATCTGGTGGGGATTAGACATCCAAAGTTCTGCAGGGAGACCTAAGGGTTTTCTTCCTCTCTCCTCTGCACTCCTCATTCCCTGCATAGCTCACATTCCTGCCATATCCCTCCTTTATCTTTATACTTGCACATATCCACCCAGTCCTACCCTTGTTACCCAATCCCCCAAATTTGAGGGAATGGCCTTCCAGATGCTGTCAGTAACTCTGTAGATCCACACAAAGCCAGCTAATCCCATGGAGCAGTGGACAGCATTCATATAGTTGCTTCTTTGTTATTGGGTGAGCATGTTGGGCTCCATCAGCCACACACACTAGCTGTTGTTCAAGATTCAGCAGAATGCCTAGCAAATGACATCCATGTCTCATTGGGATTCTGACTTTGAAGATCAGCTGTATGAACAGAAAGCGTGCTCATGGATCAGGGCAGGAAACCAGGACCTACACTAAGCAGGAAAAGAAGCAGAGGCTGGCACACAAAGCTTCTAGGGAAAAACAATTTTATGCCAGCTGTTTGAGAGAGCACAAGGAAATGACTGTAACATATTTTGCCTCCCTCATTGTAACCAGTTTCTAGAGTATCCCTCCCCTGGCCTCACAAGGGCAGGAAACTGTGGGGGAGCACATCAATAATGTGAGTATTGTCAGAGGTCTAGGCTGTATTGAGACTCAGTTACCCCAGAGCAGCTCTTTCTGCAGAGAGCTGAATTGTTGATGACATGATGACAGCAGAATCTGATCATTCCACCACACCTTCCCCTAATTTTGGGGCACACTAGATGCATTTGCAGAGTAGAAAGTGAGCAGTCCAGGAGGCAAGACCAAGTCCAAGGCTGGAGGTCACTGAAGCCTGGACAAATAGTTCTTCCTCCTATGCAACATCAGTCATATC
>PVIH01005186.1:49782-127954 GCA_004025045.1 Sigmodon hispidus
CTTCATTTCTTTTTGAGGTTCCCATTATTCAGCCTGAATTGATCTCCAATTATAGATCCTTCTACCTCAGTCTAATGAGATGCTTGAGACTACTCAAGTATGCCCCATAACAAACTGTATATATTACAATAAGTAGTACTAACTATATATATTACAATAAATAGTACTTTTAATTCAAGGTCTTTTTCAAGATCTCAAGCCCCATGTAGTATTGTTTTGAAACCTGTATATGCTACACTAGAAGGAAGCTACAGTGAAAGTTGAAATGTAAACTTCACATCTGTCTTAATGACTTTTATTGAGATAGGAATTAAAAGGAAAAATACTCCCCTGCTTGCCAAAGACCAACCAAAGAAAGTGGGTAAGGGCTGAACGAATCTCAAAGAACATGTGAAGTTTAGCTAGCCATGTTTGCCAAGTTGAACCCTTGCCCTGGAATCCAGCAGGATATCTTTCCTCAGTAGCCTCAGTCTCTCAGTGACCATCTGCAGAAGCAGCTACACCCACTACCCTGGAAACCAGCAACCTTTTCAAAGGAGGAAGTCACACTCCCAGCTCTAGCTCATTCCAGTGACTGAGGCCACTCCCACACTTTGCCCAAGGCTCCAAGAAGTAGAACTTGTACTAGTTACCAGGGTGAGAGTCTCCACAGAGACCGAGAATCTTTGTTACCTCTGTGGTGTGCCTGGCTTCTCTGTGATGGGGAGCCCACTCCATTCCTCACAGGCACATACCATTTTTTTTCAAATTCTCATCTTTTTGCATTTATTTATTTGTTTTATTTTTAAACCCCAACCAATGTTTCCTCTCCCTCCTGTCTTTCCAACCCCCCACACACACACAACCTATCCACTCTTCCTCTTTGTTTCTCTTCAGAAAAGGGCAGGCCTCCCATGGATATTAACCAGCTATGGTATATTGAGTTGCAGTGAGACTAGGTACTTCTTCTCCTATTAAGGCTGGATAAAGCAACCCAGTAGGACAAAAAGATTCCAAAGCAGGCTTCAGATTCAGAGATAGCCCCTGCTCCTACTGCTATGAGTCCTACAAGAAGCCAAGCTATACAACTGTAACATATATGCAGAGGGACAAGCACATATCTTCAGGCTTGACACATGCTCTTGTTCTTGCCCCCGTAAAGCTTCTGGGGCTGCATATACCATGCATTCACTTTCTACATGATAACACATCTTCAGAAACCACACTCTTTCCAGAACCTTCTAGATGCTGGCATCACCATGACCTTGCATGCTAAAACAAATGTCTACCTCATAATTAATATCAAAACCCCTGAGTAGCAGGAGACAGGATGAGAACCCAGATAATAAACAGAACATACAATCAGTGTGTGATGACACGGAGTGAGGAGACTCTCATATAGTGTTCACTTCCAAATCTTCCAAAATGTCTGATCCCCACCCCCATTTTTTTAGTTTGTTTATTCTGGTTTGGCCACTGGAATTGAACCCAGGGTCTTGAATACATTTTTTTTTTTTTACTTGTACTTACCAACAACCCCTAACTATTTAATTTCCCAAGTAACTTATTTGCAAGGTTGTAGGAATCTTGATGTTTTGAGTTTGGAATTGGTATCTTATAAAAAGGAGCTGTCAGCTAGGAATAGTGGCAAATCCTTTTAATCTGAACACTCGGGAAACAGAGACAGAAGCATCCTAGGTTCAAGGGAAGCCTGCATTGCATAGTGAGACCAGGTTCCAAAAGAAATGTTACTATAAAAATGAGATGAGCAAGCATAAATAGTTCTGGATGGAAATCTAATTGACAGGCTGAGCCACACTGCAAAGAACCTTTTAATGCCCAGTAGCATGTCCAAGTTTTACTCACAGAAACAGGAAATACAATCCCTGTTCATGTTCCCAGTCAATAAATACCTCAGTCCTGCTGATCTTCTGATCACCAAGTACACATCAACTGCATAGCAGAAGAGCCACCAGAGGCAGGCACTGTACAACAGCTGGATCCACATCTATAATCAAGAGGAGTTTAGCGTCAAAGATTCTAGCAGCATTCGTGAGGTGTCAAACTCATGCCTGAAATGAGGAACAGACTCAGGTTTGTTTGTCTGACAGCATGGGTGAGCTATCCCTTGTGGACATATCCTCTGAAACTCACGGTGACTATGACCCAGAGGTATATGTGTATGCATTTGTCTTCTGTCTATGTAGTTTAATTTGGCATGGAAACTCTGTCTTTGGTGTGCTTACAGACAAGGCATGTAGAGGTTCTTGATGCTAAGTTCACAATGGTGGAAGGACGTCAGTGGTTTAAGCAGAAGGGGATGACAATAGTGGAGTCTGGATTTCAGCGTAAAAATCAATGTGCCTTACTAATGTTGGTTGAGACTGGGGCATGATTGGAAGGCCATTAGAAAACTATAGAGTGCAAATGGAAATAAGCTGGAATTCTGTAGAGGAGCTGAGATTCCATATAGAATTCATGCCTTCCACAAATCATTCCTATGGGGGCAGTGCAGTGTAAGAAGTATAGTATGTTTCTCTGTGTCAAATATGTGTATTTACTAAATGCGTTATTTATACAGAAATTTCTTATGGAATATTTAATGTATATTTAAATATATTTCATTTACAAAGCAACATCCAATCTTCTTGTTGGCTTTGATTGGGGCTGTGTATATATTATGTACAGGGTGTGTGTTTGTGTGTAAGGCAGAGGATGAGACACTGGATGGGGTCATTCTCAGACTTGTGTGTCCATCTGCACCCGAGGTAGATTTGGCCTCACACTGACTCATGGTTCTCAGGTCCAGGGTATGATCTGAGAATTGCATCCATCATAATTCCCAGCGTCTGCTCTGCTGACTTAGAAGACAACCATGCAGCAGAAACAGAGGGAGGAGGGTGAGCAAAAGGAGGTAACTTACTGCACTCCCCACACAGAAAGCAGCAGGCCAAATGTCCGTTCCATTCACACTGGAGATGTTTTCAATGAAATCTGGGTAGGCTACCCACACCGTGGACCGGATGATGATTCCTGTAGGAGAATTAGAAAATAAAAACCTATTTAATTTTTAATTCAAAACTCAAACAAGCTAGTTGCTTTGGAGGTGGGTATAACAAAAAGAACAAAGGAAGGAAGGAAAGAGAAAAAAAAACAGACATGTTGGTGTGTAACAATAAAGAGGAAACTGAAGGCCGAGCAACTGAGATAATTGCTATTGTCAGAGTTGCCCCAGGCACTTAAGTGTCTAGTTAAGTCATAAGCAGAAACAACATTGTCCTTGTTTTGTTTGGTGGCTGGGAATTACAGCACCACTAGCAGATCTGTATTTTTCACTTGTATCTTAATACTCCTGTTACTTACTCATCATATAAGTCTCTGGGAAGATGTGTATGTACTACTATGTAACACACTACTCCACACATGTACTGAGTAATGCACTACTGAAGGATTAGTGTGGTCGCTAATCTCTTAAACCATATCTTCTAATTATCAATCCACTGCTAATAAAATAGCTTTCCTGAAAAGTACTTTATAATTGTCAGAAATCTAGCTCTCCTTGGAGCTCAATAAAAGATATAGGAAGAGCTATTCATAGTGATGCAGGCTTGTGACCACGACACTCCAGAGGCAGTAGTAGCATCAGCTTTCCATAAGTTCACTATGGCCACATAGTGAGCTTGTCTTCAAAGAACTAAAACTGGGTCAGAGGGTCATATTTAATATCTTTCAGAATGGTCAGTTTCTCTTCTGACTTCTGTCTCATGTCTACAATCTCATCTGCCTGATTTTTTAAGGAGAGTATTCTTTTGCTACTCTTCAGGATATTTAGGTATATCTTTATTTCAAAATATTCAAATTACAGGACTAAATTACTAATTGCTATCTATCTTGAGAACATCCTTAAAGAATCAAGAAAATACCACTTTAACTAATTTATCCTGCACCAAAAACAATTTATTCCTCATGTAAAGAAAATAGTTTTTCCTGTCTTAGTCTCCAAATGTGAGAAAGTGATTTGAGATTACAGAGCATTCATGTGAACTCAAAACTCTTCATTGTCTCCAATCACATTTTTTCGACTCTTGGCAATGGGTTAAAACAGGTCTGGACTTTGGCACACTCAGTCACCTGTATCCAGGGCCATTCTCAAGGTGATGCACACAGGAAAATGAACAGAGCCCACAAGAACGAACAGAAACGATTAAAACTGCACTTACCACGTGGACGGCATCATCAGGAAATGGCAAATCATAGACAGAGTTTGGGCTTTAACAGTCTTACTATCACAGAGCATTTAAGAGACATGTGAAAACATTCTGATGATATAGAGAACTTGGTTTTGATTATTTTAAAGTGCAAGTTGCATTGGTTTTTAACTGCACAAAAGTTTTCATTTTTGGTACTTTCTGCTGGGACCTAACAGACAGAAACACAAAGTCTGGGATTTGCTTCCAATTAGCCCAGCCAGGAGGGAGAAAAAAAGGGAAGTCTGCAAACCTGATGGGGGGGAATCTTGGGATGCAGGATAGTTCTTTATAATTGCAGACTACCTTCATACATATTGGACAATTTCCACACTAAGCAGATAAAATAAAATGTCTATTTAGAGTTCAGCAACATCTATTATGGCCTAGTTGAAAGAGGATATTGGCAAATTCATTCTGTTAAGGGCCAGATTATGTTAACCATGATTAATTTGTGGACCGTGGTGTCTCTTTCCAATCTTGTACTCCGCCCTAACAAAGCTAAGAAGGGTCTCAGATCAGGAGCAAATGCTGGGCAATGTTGTATTCCCAACCAACTTTATGTAAATTCATGCAGTACTCCTGTGTCATTTATCTTCTCTGAGCTATTGAAACATTTTAAAATGTTCTGTCATCCTTAACAAGGTGTCACGAACATATACCAGATAGAACTTTGTATGCCTGAGGTTCAAAACCATACTGAAGAGCTGGAGATAGAGCTGACTGGTGGAGCTTTTACCCAGCAGGCACAGGGCCCTGCTGATTTCAACAACAGCTCAAAAGATAGAACTTTCAGATTAAAAACAAAGCAAACAACAACAAACAAACAAACACATAGGAAAGAACATAAACACAGACGGTGTTGACTGTTTCTCCTCATTGAATTAACCGAGAACGCGCTTTAGTTTTGTTTTTGGATTTTAACTGCACAGTCTGAGGTTTCCTTAATAAGCTCCACTAACAAACACAACACAATGTTTTTGTTAAAAGTTCCGCGAACTTTAATTTTACCAACCATTCTGCAGAATTCTCTAGTATTAGCCAGTCACCAGGTAAATAGATCGAGTCCTGCTCTGGACACAAGGCTGGTCACACACCTCAAAGCCCATAGCTGTTCCCAAACCTAGACTCCACCCCCCGTAGGGGGCACACATCTTCGCCAGAGTAGGTCCCAATCAGTGAATTGTGTACCATTCTCAAGCGAGTGCACATCCCACTATGTGGGACCCTGCACATTCTACCCTGTGAGCTGCATATTCCAGCCCCAAAAGGAGCTGGCTGCACGCTCCTTACCGAGGCAACCAAGAAAGTCACAGGCAGTGGCAGCGCGGAGGATGTGGACTGAGGCTGGTGGAGATGTAGCAGGTGCCCTGTGACCAACAGATCTGCGTCCTGGCAGGAGCTGCAGGAGACCGAGCACCAGGCGGAGAGTGCCGCTGCCCAGGCACAGCGCATGGAACACCCGGGGTTGGAAGTTCAGCACCAGCTGTGTGGCTGCGTCCCTATTAGGGCAGCAGAAGATTCCTAGGCGTGGGGAGGCCATTGGTCTTGCTCAGGGTCTGGTCTCTGTTGTTCTGCAGAACCCAAGGCTTTTCCCAGTCAGGTGCTGGGCTGGAGAGGGAGGCTGGGCATCATGTGCCTGTGCTTCTCCCCTACTCCAGCCCCCTAGGCTGCAAAGGCGCCTGGCTTTGTGGGGGCGGTGCGCACTCCTCAAAGGCCACGAGGTCTCACGAGGCTAATGTTGGCTCTTCAGAGGGAAGGGATGGGGGAGGAGCGGCAGAGGTGGGCCGGGGTCGAAAAGTTCCCGGTCCACCAAGCCTTCCCTGTACCCTACCTCACAGAACAGGCCTACCCTGTACCTTACCTCACAGAACCTACAGCCTCTAACCTGCTGTCCTCCCTTAACTGGTCTCCCTGGAGAGAAATGTCCCACTAATTAGACAGTTACTGTTTCCGGCTGTGACATATTAATGTGTTGCCTGAGAGACAACATACTCATGTTCATCCACTAAGACTCACCCCTCTGAATACATCTTTCCTAAACAGAAACAGTCTCTACATTCTACTTTCTTTGTGGTCCTGTCCCATGGAAACAAACAAATAGGGACCTTCTTTCAAAGTAATTTGAAAGACATCTTTCAAAGACATAATTTCAAAGACATCTTCAATTCCAGCACTTTGGAGGCAGAGACAGGTTATCTCTATGGGTCCACATCCATCGTGGTCTACATAGTGAGTTCCATGCCCACCAAAGCTACACAGTGAGATCCTATCTCAAAATACAAAAACAAAACAAAACCCACCAAATAAACAATTCACCCTCACACACCAAATAAAACTAAATAAATCACCAGGGCCAAATTCAGGGATTTTGCTTTTATGTTTTTGAGACAGAGTCTGACTATGTAGACCATGCTGACCTTGAACCCACAGAGATCCACTTACCTCTGCCTCTAGAATAGTGATATTAAGGGGGTGTGCTACCATCCCAGGTCAACTGACACCTATGCTCATGGTTGGTGAAAAAGGACAAGGGTGACTACCAGAGGGCTAGGAATTTTTCAAGGTAAAGCTTCATGTTTAGAGTTTTAGTCTAGCCAGGTTAGTGGCCCATGCCTTTAATTCCAGGACTCAAGAGGCAGAGGCAGGAAAATTTCTGTTGAGTTCAAAGCCAGCCTGGTCTAAAAAATAAGTTCCTCAATGGATAGGACAATCTTGTCTCAAAATTAAAAAAAAAAGTGTTAGTCCAGGACTCCTCTTTTATTCCCACTCCACTCAGGCCTTGTCCCTCCTAAGAGCTCTTGATATCTGTCACTCCAAAGTGTCACAAGGTCTATTGACAATGCTTTACTTGCTGTCTCCACTCACAGCCCTTCACAAAACAAGCTCCAGGACAAGGCACATGGCTTGAATCATACCTGTATTCTCTATGATGAGAAATCCAGCAAATTTCATACTTGAACCATATGCATGGAGGTTTCAAGTGGAAACAGCATTGTTCAGATAACATCTACAGCACCCAGAACAGGGTTTCTAACCCTGTTTCATTATGTCAGAAAAACTACTTCATGTTTCTGCTTATGTAATGTATACAGTGGAATGATATCAATACAATCAAAAACAAATAATTGATGTGTTATGTTGAGATTGGCTTTTATGTATATGAGTGCTTTGCTTGCATGTATATTTATGTACCATGAATGTGTCTCACACTCATGAAGGCCAGAAGAGGGCATCCATCAGATAGATGTTACAGATGGTTGTGAACTGACATATCAGTGCTAGTACTGAATTCAGTACTCTGGAAAAACAGCAGAGTACTTAACTGCTGAGCTATCTCTCCAACTGCTATATTAAAATTCTTAAAATACTAATATTTCAAAATTATTTTCAATCTTATTAATAACTTAGTTCATATTTAATTGATACCTATACTGTATAAATGTTCAGCTATAAATTGTAACTGTAATTAAATATTATGCTTATGTTCAAATTTAATTCTCTGTGATGTATACAGTATATATAAGGCACCAGTTCCCCTTAGGAGTAAGGCAAAGGTCATAGGATCCATCCAGTAGAGGCAGAATGTCTTAGGCTTCCTTGTGCAGACGAGGAAGCTCACAGATCCTCTTCTGAGACCTCCCTGGGTCAGAGAGGACCTCAGAATAGTCCAGAAAAAGCCCTGAGTGACCAAGCATGGTGAGAAGTCCCCTACTAGGTTTCCTCATCAGGCTTCTTCTCAGATGCTCATGTCTGGGAACAAAAGATAGGACTACTCTATTTCTAGTGGGCAGCTTCAGAGCAAGCAGATAGTGTGAAATCTAGATTTTGTTTGCTCCTTTTGTAGTCTGCAACCTCAAGCAAAAGCAATCCACCTCACTTCTCTTTCCCTTTGTTACACTGGTTCAGCTCTTTTAGCACCATCTCTTTGACAAATCTTGGAGCTGGGCAATTGAACAGGTTGTCTGGACACCAAGAGACAAAGATTTGGCCTCTCATGGGTCTCTAGGACCCAAGGAGCTCCTTGGCATTCTTTGTGCTGGTTTGTGAACAAAGGTGTGCTCCTTGACCAGATCTGCCCTTAAGTGCATCCTCCAGGGCAGCCTCAGGGGCTTGTGTCTCCAAGGTGGCCATGCTCTCAGGGCTCTAATGTTAAAAATAATGATTTACTTTCTGAGGCCTGCAGACACTGTTGGAGGGGAAACTCCCAACACTTGACTGATGGCTGGGCTTGGTACACCAGCTGAGCTACACAAGGCACTCAGAAACCTCTGTCCTTAGGTCCCACATGGTCCAGATTCATGCCTGCAGAGGAAAGGTGCAGTGGCAGCCATAGGTACCTCATGCTCTCTGAATAACTTTGGGCACTCAGAACCTTCTGTTCTCAGGTTGCTTACAGGCTAGGTTCATGCTTGCTGACTTACAGCCATTTACAGAAACAGCAGCATCTGCAAGTGGCCCATGCAGCATGGATGACAAGGGACATACAGGAGGACCCCGTGACCTCAGTATCTGCATCAGCAAGGCCCCCAAGTGCTGATATGATGTTCCTATAGATGACAAGAGATATTCATCCTTTGTCCTTCCCATTGTCAGACACTGAGCTCTGGGCAAAAGCAACCTCTCTTCATACACCTGACACTGACATACAGGTACAAAATAGAAGAGTTACTACAGATAGCTATTGACATGAGTGGTGTCAGTTTTTATTGTTATAGGCTAAGATGCCTTTAAAGGAAAAATAACTGCTCTCCAGTAAAGATGATTGACATATGTTGCATCTTTGTCAAATGAATGTCCATGCCACTTTTAACATTTTTAGACATATTCTGGATATGTAGCCTGGCCTGGAACTCTTTAACAGCATTCCTGGCTCATTCTCTTGACAACAAGAATTATGAGTAATAGTCTGTTATTAGTTTCATGTAATTATATTATCATTTTTTGTAAATTAGCCTTTAAATAGCAACATTATTCAGGGTTTGTTTTAGCAATAGAATTGCCATTTATTTAATAAGCCTGTCAATAATTCGCAGTCTTTATCCATTCACATGAATGACTTCCTATATGAACAATATCAAATTGAAGATGGGACAAGACTCCATCTTGAAAGTGGAAGTCTGAATGGTAAGGGTGGTAAGAGCTTAATGAAAAGTTAACAAAAAGGTATGATTTCATCAGGGCCAGTGTTTTGAAATGCAGGGTCAGCATTTGATGCAGGGCAATTAGATCACTAGCACTGCCTACTCTCTGATAAATTCCATTTAGAAACTGTTTACTCAATCTAAGGATGGTTCCCACAAAATAAATTTTGAAAACAGATCTTGAAATGTGTTGTTCTCTTCTTAAGATAGTTTCATGACAGAAGGGACTTTTCACACATAGTAGAGATAACAATGTCATCAGGGTGAAAAGCTTATTGCCCTTGGGGATGGATTTTTTTTTTTGCTCCAATAACTGTAAGTTTTGAACTCCTGTCCAAACTATCTCCCATCTGGCTGGTTCAGATGGAAGTTCCTCCTTTCTTCAGTCAAGAAGCTTGTCATTGCTTCGGCTGTGGCTTAATCCCAGAGCTCAAGATGTTTAGGCAGGCAGATCTCTGAGTTTGAGGATAACCTGGTCTGCAGATGGAGTTCTAGACAGCCAGAGTTATACAGAGAAACTCTGACTCAAAAAAAAAAACAAAACAAAAAAGAATCTTGTCATCCTGGACTTTAGCCACCATGTTGAGGCTATACCTTCATCATTGCCATGCCCCAATTTCAAGGTCTCATCTTTCTAGACACTTAATATATTGTAGGCCCAGGTCCTACAGATTAAATCCACTACTGTGGCTCTAAAAACTGTAATACAGAGACACTTGTCCACTGAGGATGTGCTCAAATACCCTGGTACCTTTCAGCAACCACAGACACCACTAAAATATCAATCTATCTGATGATTTTTTTTCCTATACATGAATGTCTATGATAAACTTATTTATAAAGTAGGCATAAGAAGAGATTAACAGCTAATAATAATGTAATTGTGACAATGCTAATAATAATAGTTATGTGAATGTAGTCTCTTGAAATATTGTATATGCATATTTGAATTTTGTGGACAACGAGACAAGAAGACTACTAATTTAGAGTGTTGTTTGTACATAATCTGACTTTGATATTACTGGAGAACTTCTGTACTCATGAAGAAATTTCTGTTTTCTGCTCCTGGAGCTCCTATATTGTCCCATGAAGGATATTTTTGTCAGCATGCAATCTTTATTCCAAAGTCCCCACCTGACAGATCCCCTAAGGGTCACTTAATGACCTGTGAATGTTTATGAATAAACATACCCACCCAGAGAAATCTTTTTAGTGAGACTATTGAATGCTGGCACCAGCCAAGGTTAATGTTCCCTTGAGAAAAACATATCTTTCAGAAGAGGCCTGGTTGATGTAGCCATGACAAGTTGTATTAACCCTCTGGGTCCCAATGTTTTCATGTGTAGACTGGGGTGACATATATTCACATGTTTGCTAAAAGAACTTGTGCACAATGTGCCTTACATATAGCAGGCACTCTGTGAAGTAAAAACCATTTTTCTTTATGACTTCTTTCTATTTCAGCACAAAGCTGGGCCTTATATATAAACTCTAAATGTGAAATGTGAAGTACTCTAATGTTGCCAGTCATGGTCAGGTTATATGGACCCTCTTCAGCTCACTGCATAGCTCTTTATAAACAGAGATCTATAACTACTGCAATTAACATGATTCTGTGTGAAATGCTTTCAAGATCTGATTGGGTAGATGAGGGAATGTTTAGCATTGTTTTATCACTGGTAGATCTGCACAGCTAAACTAATTGTAATGTTTGCAATGATAATTTATAGAACCCTACAGTAAGGTGACAATGGTCAAAACCGATAATTTCACAGGCATTCTTACTCTCCAATTTTGACAGCTCTCTAGCCACTCTGAATTCATTGAGATCCTGTGGATTACAGGGAAAATAGTCAATACTGCCTTTTATCTGTTTCTAGTGTTGAAGCTTCCTGTTTTTTACTATTAAATTACATCTCCAGTCCCCTTGCCTTGCTAGATTTGCTTCTTAGTTTATGTATATGAGTGTTTGCAGGCATGTATATATTTCTACTATGTTCATGGCAGGTGGCTGAGGAGGCAAGAAATGGATATTGGCTCCCTTGGAACTGGAGTTACAGAGATGGTAACCCTAACCCTAACCCTCTGTGGTGGTTTGAAAAAAATAGGTCCCAAAGGGAGTGGCACTATTAGGAGGTGTGACCTTGTTGGAGGAAGTGTGTCACTGGAGGTGGGCTTTGAGGTTTCATATGCTCAGGATATTGTCCAGTGTGTTGGTTGATCTCCTATTGCCTGCAAAATGTAGCACTCAGCTCCAGCACCACATCTGCCTGCACTCCATGATGTCTCCACATCATGATAATGGACTCAATCTCTGAAACTGTAAGCCAGCCACCCCAGTTAAATGTTTTCCTTTATAAGAGCTACTATGTTCATGATGCAATAGAAACTCTAACTAAGATAGCCTCTATGTGGGAACTGAACCCTGGTCTTTTGGAAGAGGAATAAGTGCTGTTAACCACTGAGCCATTTCTCCAGCAACACTTTTTGAAAAAATACTGTATTAAATAGTTTTGTGTATAATGTAGCCATATTCACCAATTTACCACTAATTTGAAGAGCTTATGTAAAAATGTGGCATACTATTCTAAAAAAACATTTTGAGTACAAATCTCTTTGGTTAGAAGAAAAAAACTAAAATAAATTGAACTCCATTTCATAAAGACTAGCTATTTTTTAAGACATTAACATTTTATAAATGTATATTAATTATGCAAAATAAATTAATTTATGACATATGAAGTACAGTAATGGTGCCAGTCACAAACAGATTACATAGACCTTGCTCTGCTCCCTGGACATCACTCTACAAAAAGGTCTACAAATATTGCAAGTAACAAGGTCATATATGAAATCCTGATATCTGATTGGGAAAAATGGGTATTTAATATGCTGCTTTATCACTGATAGATCTGCAGCTAAATCAATTTCCATGTTCACAATGACAGGTTGTAGAAACCCATGCTGAGGTGACATTTCTTTCAGTGTTGGTGACTGATTCCAATATAGTGCAGTTGCTAAGAAAAGACTCTAACACTAAGCTACAGTCCAGCTCCATTATCACATTTTCATACAGATTAGTTGTTACTTAAAGTCTGAAAGTTGGTTAGTCTGCCTTTTATTCATTTCTATGGACAAAGCAAATTATGCAGAATTACCTTGGATTTCGTTTTCTAAAAAAATAAATATCAGATTATATAAATGAAACAGACACCTGTAGCTCTTGCATCCATGGATGTAGAGGCTTCTAGGTTACCTCTAGAAGTCCAAAAGAGTACATGTCTGTTCTCAAGTTTCTTGAGTAAAGAAGCTGAATATTCAACTCAAGTAGCTGCATATTCAACCGCAGAGACAAAAGATATCTCTGCCTTTCCAATGGGAACCAAATACATTCTAATTTTAGGAATCCCAGTAAAATTGCGTGTCCTGTGGGAAAAAAAGCTGTCACTACCACAGGAGTTAAAGACTGATAAAACTGGGACAATAACTTCCTGTGATGAGGGTTTTATTATTTTTTTATTTTGTTTTCATGGGGCCAGAAACATAGTTCAGCCATCAAGAGCTATATTCTTCCAAAGCACTGGCTAGAGGACCTAGTAGACCTTGGTTCAAGTCTTAGCATCTATATGTCAGAAACCATCTGCTTGTAACTCCAGGTCCAGGAGGATCTGATATCTTTTTCTGGCAAGAAAAATACTCACACATTGAAAATTAAATAACACAATAACTTTATTTATTGGAATGTGTATGAGGCATGTGCCATTGTGTGTGTGTGTGTGTGTGTGTGTGTGTGTGCGCGCGTGCGTGCGTGCGTGTTTCTTTCCTTACATCTTTATGTGGGTTCCAAGGATTGAATTCAGGTTTTCAGGCTTGAGTGGCAAGCACTTTACTTGCTGAACTAACTCACTAGCCCAGTCACCTGTTACAAGGTTTTGATATTTTCACAGGATACTTGAGTAAAGAAATCTAGGTGTGATGAGAGCCAACACAGATGGGTTCAATTTGGATACCCAGAAGAACATAGATGAATGGATTTAGGAAGGTAAATGGGTATCTCTTATATCAGCCACATGACTCAGCCCAGTCTTCTTAGCATATTTGTCAATGCCAATACAGACAATAGCCTCATTCACAGTCACACAAAGCACAACAGGGACCAATGTTTAACATGAAGACTCTAAAACAGATCCCGGAAAATACAAACTTTTACCTAAACTTAAGAAAGAAACTGAAGCAGGGTAGTGGTAGCACACATCTTTAATTTCAGCATTCAGGAGGCAGAGGCAGGTGGATCTCTGTGAGTTTGGGGCCAGCCTGGTCTACACAGTGATTTCCAGGACAGCTAGGGCAGCATAGAGAAATTTTGTCTCAAAAAAATTAATAAACAAACAAAAAAGTAAAGATATGGAGGAAAAGGGTATGATCCTTTAAAGTGGCAGATGGGCAACCTGGCAATTAGTATATAATGAACGTAAAATATTAAGAAAACTGGGTGTGGTGAGGCACTGTTGTAGAATATCATTTTAATGTATGATACTTTTGTTTATGTTGCATTAGTTTAACTCTGTGAAACTGTATTACTGTGCCTGTCTAAATCATCTGATTGTCTAATGAAAGCTGAATGGCAAATAGTGAGGCAGGATAGAGTAATAAAAGGGAAGGGTGGATAGAGAGAATAAATAGAATAAATCTGGGAGGAGGAAGATCCAGAAAGGAGAGGAGAACTTCAAGGGCTAGCCACCTAGCCACCCAGCCAGATTCAGAGTAAGGAACAAAGAAAGGTATACAGAAATAAAGAAAGGTAAAAGCCCAGAGGCAAATGGTAGATGGGATAATTTAAAGTTAAGAAAAACTGCCAAGAAACAAGCCAAGCTAAAGCCAAGCATCTGTAATTAAGCAGCCACTCTGGAACGCAGTATGGTGTTTTCTCAGAAAATTGGGAATCAATCTCCCCAAGGATCCAGCAATACCACTTCTGGGCGTATACCCTAGAGATGCACATTCACACTCCAAAGGCATTAGCTCAACTATGTTCATGTCAACATTATTCATAACAACAAGAACCTGGAAACAACCTAGATGTCCCTCAACTGAAGAATGGATTAACAAACGGTGGTACATCTACACAATGGAGTAATACTCAGCAGTAAGAAAAAAAATGATATTTTAAATTTGCAGGCAAATGGATGGATTTGGAGAATATCCTCCTGAGCGAGGTCTCACAAACCCAGAAAGATAAGCAGGGGATGTACTCACTCATTAGTGGACTTAAAACAAAAAGCAAAGCTTACCCAACCTGCAAACCACAACCACTGTACAGCTTGGGATCTGAAAGATCTTGGACTGGCCCCTTGGAGCCCATTACCTCCAGAGGAACACCTGACCCATTCTTGATGTTGGGGTGAGGAAAGCATATCTTCCGGGAGTGGATGCAGAACTGAGCCACCTTGGGGCCTTGGGACCTCCTGCCCTTGCTGGGAAGGAGATAAAGTGATGTGGAGAACAGAGAGTGACTGGGAAGGGGTGGGAGGGGAAAGGGAGATTGAACAAGGGTATACATGGATAAAAAATATGACTTTATTCATAATAAAAACTGAACCTAAAAAAAAAGAGTAAACCTCCATGTGTGATTTATTTGGGAGATGGATGGCAGGTCCACCAAAAGAGCAAAACGAAACAACAGGGCATTCTTGTTATCCCAGTACTTCAGAAATAAAGGCAACTGGATCCAGAATTGGATGCCAGTTTAGACTACCCAGTAAGTCCAAGACCAGCATAAACTACAGAGTAAGATAGTGTGTCAAAAGAAGATAAAGAGATCGAGAAGGAGGAGAGAATGAAGATTTTGATGGCTGCACACAGTAAAGATAAAGAGATTTATTAAAACACTGAAACCATTGTATAGTCGTTTGAATGAGAATGCCCCCATAGGCTCATATCTTTGAATACTTGAGTCTTAGAAGTGTGTCACTGGGGACAGCTGTGGGACTATGCTCTTGTACACTGTCAATATTTGTCACTATAAATATTGGTTTAATAAAATGCTGATTGGTCAAGTAGCTAGATAGGAAGTAGTGGTGGGGCAATCAGACTAGGAAAATTCTGGGAAGCAGAAGAGCAGAGAGCAGAAGACAGTGAGACTCAGAGGAAGTAGGATGAGAAACTGCACTGAGCAAAAAGGTCATGTGGAATTATGGGTTAGTTTAAGAGTAAGAGTTAGCAAGTAATAAGCCTGAGCCATAGGGCAAACAGCTTGTAATTAATATAAGCCTTTATGTGATTATTTGGGACTAAGTGGCTGCAAAATATTCGTCTGGACCTCCTGGCTAGGCCCAGACAGAAACTTTTGGCTACAGGGGACAAGATTTGTGGTTTAGGTTTCAGAAGACTCCGGCCAATTCCAGAGTGCTCTCCATGTCTTGTGGTTGTGGATCTAGACATGAATTCTCAGCTGTACCTTTTATCAACCATCATAGGCTCTAACCCTCTAAAACTGTAAACCAAATTAAAAGTTTTCTTTCATAAATTGCCTTGGTCAAGATGCTTTATCACAACAGTAGAAAAGTAACTAAGACACTCTTTCTCTGATGTGTGATGCCTCTGTCTACTTGAAAACACCCTCTGACTAGAGTTGAGCTTCTCTATCAAAGCTCCATAGTGGCAGAGTCTAAAGATGCTCTTGGTATAGTGTTCTCCTGGTTCTCCTTGCTGTCACCTCCCAATACACTCATGTTCTAAAAGTATCAGGATGGAGCTGCTTTGGGGAAACACATACAGCTTCCAGCTACACATACAAACATCAATGAAATAAAACCGCTTTTTTTTTTTTCTATTCTATAAAGCCTGTAAATGCCTATCGGTTTATACATTTCTAAGGTGGACTTGTTTCATGAATATAGAAACCCAGCAAAAAGTTAATGGGCACGATGGTTCACATCTGTAATCTCAGCACTAGGGAGATGCAGGCAAGAGAATTAGGAAGAAATTCAGTTATCCTTGGCTACTCAGATTTCGAGGGCAGATAGCTTCTAAAACTAATTTGAAAAAGTTAAAAATCTAAAAAGTATCAACCTTTCATTAACTTTAGACAACTAGTTCCTCTTTTAGGGATGTAAATGCAGAACACACTTTAAGTACTTGTGGCAATGGATGGAGAGATAGCTGAGCTGGCTTCAGTTGCCAGCACCCACAGGGTAACACACAAGGATCTGTTAACATCAGTTCCAAGGGATCTGATGTCTGCTCTTTTTTAGCCTCTTGTCTGGCCTACGCCAGGCACGAGGCAGGCGGCAGAAGAATGGTCTCAGACATACATGAAGGCACTCCCTCTCCACACCGGACTTTAGGCACAACTTTATTAAAGTGGAGGGTAGGGATTAAATGGAAAAAAAGGCCTCCTAAATTGTGACCAAAAAAAGTGCCACCAGGATGCCATTTACTATGCCTGCTGGTGCCACAGAAGGGAATTTGCAAAGGAGTGGGAAGACCCTGGATGGACCAGGCCCAGCGTCCTTCTGTTGCCAGGAGTTGCCTAGAGCATTAACCGGAGAGCCAGAGCTTTGGAGTATGCCCACGCGTGGCCCGGGGTCAGGGCGTACAGATGGCTCTCGGGACAGCTTTTCGAGAGTCCAGACGCTGGAGCAAATGTGCGACCATACAGGACAGTGAGAGCGCCAGGGTTTGTTCTTCACCTGTGAAGTCGCTGGCAGTCTGTTATGTCCACCCGATCAAAGGAGGAAGCTCTGGGCCAACTCCTCTCCCAGTTGAAAGGTGCTGGACTGCAACTACTCTAGTGGCGGTCGCCTCCAGGTCCCGCCTAGTCCGGTATGGACACTTCCGCCACCTCACCTGTTGCACTGGGTCTCCGCGGCTGCGCCTAACCCTCCCTAACCAAGCCTCTCAGCGCCTCCAGAGCGGGGCGGAGGAAGCGTGGGATCCTCATGCCTGACTGTGTCCAGTCCAAGCAGGTTTCGCTGGTTCCGAAGCGCGCGCCTAAACCACTATCCGCTGAGCGCACAAGATAAAACCCTTTGGACCTTTAGCGCAGTGTGAATCCCCCCTTGCGCGCTCCCGCCAGTGCGGGCTCCCGGGCGCGCGCCTGCCCCTCCCTCTCCTCTGCCCATGCCTGAGAGGAGCGAGTCTGCTCCGCCCCCTCCCCTTGCCCCTCCCCACGCCGTTTTCCGCGCTCCCTCCTGGCCCGGCCCGCGCTGCGCTTTCCAAGTTGCAAAGCAAGTTGAGTGGTGGCCGGCGAAGGTGGCGGCAGTGGCAGCGGCGGTAGCGGCGGTGGTGTCGGTGGCCTGGACGCCTGGAGGCTCCTTGGTGGTGGGCCGGTTTGTGTTTCCCGGAGTGCATGGGCGTGGGCCTTAGCGGCTGGAGGGGCTGAGGCGCCCCGCATCATGGAGGGCGCCGAACCCCGTGCGCGGCCCGAGCGCCTGGCCGAAGCTGAGGCGCGGGCGGCAGACGGCGTCCGTCTGGTCGAGGTGCAGCTGAGCGGAGGCGCCCCTTGGGGCTTCACCCTGAAAGGCGGCCGCGAGCATGGCGAGCCTCTGGTCATCACCAAGGTAAAGCGACCTGGGGTCTTCCTGGTGACAGTCCTGAGGTGGTCCTGACCTAGAAGGCTTGTTGGGGTTTGGGGGCACTGGATGAGGCGTCGAGTTCGCGGCCTCTCTTTCTGGGGCTGCCAGAGTCACCTGTGGATACTGTGTTCTAGTCAGCCAAAGGTGTGCGAACGGTTCCGGCACCATCCTGGCTGACCTCGGGCGGCTCCCAACGTTGCTGGTAGTTTCAGTGGCTCCTGTTCCGGGTCTTCTTCCCCTCCCCCTCTGAGAAAGGGCCTGGAAGTCCCCTGTAACTCCTGGCCTGTCCGGCGGTGGACCTACACCTGCGAGGCTGCCTTGAGATTAAGGAAAAAAACATTCCCATGATCCAGCGACTAGGCACAGCCTTACCCACTTTTATTTGTTTGTTTAGGGCCCCTGGTTGTCACCCTTTTGATCTGCACTGGTTTTCAGTCTGAAACCTAGACTAGAAGGTGCTGCCATCTGGCTTCACGATTCCCAGGAGCTCATCAATATTTGCTGACTTTCGGCTTCCTCTCCTACATCCACGCGCTCTGCATACCTACCAACATTTATTGAAATTTTCGGCAAGCTTATAAAATAGAATTTGAATTTTGATAGTAAGAAAAAAGAGACCTTAGTCTTATCTTACTTGGAATTAGCGCGTGTGAGTGCGTGTGTGCATGTGTGTGTGTAGGTTGTTTTAGAATTGGAATTCTCTTAAAATGCAATCCATCTGGATACTTACCAGCTAAACGTGTATAAACCTGTATAAGCAAGCCAATCTCTCAGGTGTACTGGTTAAAAGAAACAAGGGGCCTGTTCTAGGCAGAGTTGAGTCTTACCAGTTCTAAGGGCAAAGTCTCCTTAAAAATGTAAATATTCCTGCCACCTAGAGATGTTTGGAGGTGTGAAGGTGACTTACAATTTTCCTTATCTTCCCACTCTCATTAAAGCATGAAGAAATAAGGTGAATCATAATTCACTCCCACTGGTCATGAATTTGGAATATGGAATGGTGGTGTTCAAAAACCAAATAGGGCCTCAAATCAGTCACTTACCCCTCCCCGTTACAAATTTAGCCAACATATAATCCTTTATATCAAACTGGATTTTTTTTCTTTGTGGCATTCTGGAGAATCAAATCGGGGCACTGCATATGCTACTTGAGCTCTGTACCACTGAGTCCTAGTCTGCTCTCATTCCCTTTTCTTGTTGGTTCTGGGATTCAACTCAGTATTGCCAATGCTAGGCAAGTGCTCTTCTACTACTGAGCTATCCACAGCCCCATTTTTATTCTTATTTTTGAGACACTAAGTTCCACATGCTGGCCTTGAATTTGTAGTCCCTCAGCCATTGCAGGAGTATACTACCACAGAAAATCTCATCTATGCCTTTTAAAAGAAAATTGTTTTTTATTTCATGTGCATTGGTGTTTTGCCTGCATTTATATTTGTGTGGGAGTGTTGGATCCCCTGGAACTGGAGTTATACACAGTTGTGAGCTGCCATGCGGGTGGGTGGGTGGGTGCTAGGAATTGAACCTGGATGCTCTTTGGAAGAACAGCCAATGCTCTCAACCGTTGAGCCATCTGTCCAGACCTTCATCAGTGTCTTTAAATAGTGATTCTAGAGGTCATTTATGATATTATTAAAAATATATCAAGTAAATTTCAATCCTTCAACATTTCATGTTTTTTTGCTACTGTTATTGTTTCTTCTTTTTTCCACCTCTGAGACAGTCTTTTGATATGTTTATAGTTTGCAACTCTCATTCCTCCTACCTCAGCCTTCCAACTACTGGGATTTGAGGCATAATGCCACTATGCCTGGCATATATTTATTTCTGCGTTTTTTTTCCTCTTTTTGATTTTTTTTTGAGCTGTAGTCCATGTATTTCAAGCACCTGGCCTTAAAAATCTCTATGTAGCTCAGAGATGACCTTGAATTTCTAGCCCTCTTGCTTATACTTTCTCATTGCCCTACCACATCTAGCATGTACTTATTTAAAAACAAAGAAATAGAATTCCACACATCTTTGTCAAGCTTGTTTGTATAGCAGGTGGAATAAGCTACATGTCATTTAATATGCAGTTTTAGGATTTTTTAAACTATTTTTAAATTTGTTTATTTTACAGTTATGGGTATTTTGCCTGAATGTGTATTATGTGTCCTCTGTAAGAGCAACAAGTGCTCCTAACCACTGAGACATCTCCCTAGCCCCTAGCATTTGGTCTTTCACCATATAAGTAAATTGGAAATTACTTTAAATGGAAATATTTGCTAGAGAGATTTTCATTCTCCTTTGTACAAGATAATCCCAGTTTTGCAAACTGCATGCTTGATGGCCTTCTGGCTCTCTACTTTTTAGAAATGGAAGTAGGTGCTGGTCAAACTCAGTCATACTAAGCAGTACTATTCTCACCTTTGCATAATTTTTAGACATAATTCAATATGACTTAAAAACTATGGTTTTGTTGCTTAGGATGGTTGGGTACTCAGAGCAACTTGGTTTTTATATTTTCATGCATACATAGATATCCATGTACTGTTGCTCATGTGTTTGTGTACATGTATGTACTTTCAAATACCTGTCAATTCTTTAAGATTAAGAAAACACACACACACTGTAAAAATAAGAACAACAAGATTATCAGTGGTGCTTGCATAGAACATTACACATGATAATTAATTGTCACATTATTTAAAATGATGGAGGGTTGATTGGAGAGAAGTCTCAGTGGTTAAGAAACATTGAGCAACATTGGTTGCTTTTCCACCAATGTTCTTAACCACTGAGACTCAGCTTCGATTCTTAGCACCCACATGAGGGATCACAACTTCTGCAGCTTTGATCCTAGGAGATCTGACACCTTCTTCTGACTTCCATGGGCACTGTCTGCACACTGTATACAGACATACATTCAAACAAAGATTCATACATGTGAAATAAAGAAATAAAATATCAAAAAATGATGAAGGTAATGTGTCTGTTTACAACCACTTACAAGGTAGAAATTGACTGCTCAGATACTAGAGAAAATTGTTCTTTCAACTGAAATCTACTTTACACTTTTACTCTTCTAGTAGCTACTGAAATGTCATTGAAGCTCATGAAATATTTTTCTAATAGTTCTTTTTCCATTTAAAAACATCTATGCAATATTAATATGTTGGATTCTTGGTATATCACAAGGATTTTCTGTTAATTATAATTATTTTATTTTTAAATTATAATTCTGTTAATTAATATTTTTCTGTTTAGCTGATAATGATTTGGGAGTAGCTTGACCCAATTTAAGAGGACACATTCTTTTGATAATAATGTGACTATCGTTTGAAGATCTCATATGAGCACATATCTTAGAAATGGGAGAGGCTGGAGCTGTATCTAGTTGGAGTGCTTGCTTTGCCTACACAGCTGAGTAACATCTTCAACATGACAGAGCAAAACAAAACCAGAAAAAATAGCAAGAATCTGACTAATTCAGTCCTGATCTTCAACTGGAGTGATCTTACTAGCCTACTTTGTGGATGTAACAGCTATGACCAAGTGAGGTCACAGACCTGGCAAGTCCTAGGCAATGTCTTAAAAGTCAGACTCTGATGGTGAATATCAGTCTTGCTTCCTGTCCAGTTGAGGCTATCTGTCTTTGACTGAACTCTCTTGCCATGTTATTTATATTGAGTAACTCAATGCCATTTGTAAGGTGACAGTTTTTCCATCTTGGCACCATTGACATTCTGTTGTTGGGTCTGTTCTGTGCACTCTAGTTCATTTAGCTGTTTCCTTGGCTTCTACCATCTGAAGATCATTGGCACCTGTCTCTAGGTATGACAATCTGAATGACATTGCCAAATGCCCCCAGCCCAGTTATGAATCATTTTGTTAGGCTAATGGTGTGCCACCTCTGCCTTTAAGGATTTTGGGCTTTTATTCTCTTTGAAAACAGTTCCCTTTAGGGTGATGTGTTTGGAGGCCCTTGGCATTTCCAGTGTTTTCATGTAGGTCTGTTTTTCTTTTTGAGATGAACTTTTGGCTCTGAGAAAAGGCTTTATTTACACAGTAAAGTGCAAACAAGTACTTGCTTCATCTGCATTTTTGTAGTTTGAGAAAGGAAATTGAGAGCAATCAGAGTAGATCTTGGGGAAGGTCTGACAATTCTCTAGATTTGGTTTAAAGTTAAAGGACATTAACTTCGCAGAAGAGTAGAATTCATAGAATTTCAGATGCATGCCTGAAACCTTACTTCTGCTGAAAGATGACATTAGGAGTCATAACTACTGAGTATATATATATATAACAGTTTGCAGTTTGAAATCTTGCTACTATTAACAAATGTATGGACACACCTGAACACATATACCATGCACACATGCGCGCACACACACACAAACACATATCACACACAAAACTACTGAAAAGCATAAAAACACGAAAGCCCACTGCTGATATTGCAGAAAGAACAGGAATGATCTGCAGGTTCTAAGAAGTTTCATGATTTGGTGGTATTCTTTGAGAGTATATATAGTTTTAGGAACTCTCAGGGCCCTGAAATATTACACTTTAGCTGAGTTGTGTTTGCTGGTAAGTTGAACTAGTGTGGCCTGCTGGGGTTTTTTGGTTGTTTTCTTCTTTCTCCTTTGTGCTATGTTCTGTCACTTGCAAGTGCGCTATCACTGAGTGATTATGCTAGCCAAGTCTTGTTAGTGTTACTTGAGAATTTCTGTAGGGGAGGAGACCAAACTCACTTCTATGATGTCAGTCACTACAGAGTTGCATCCACCAGCTGGATATCAGGAGGCCCCCTGCAACCTCAGGAATGTTTATCAAGGGAGAAGGAATGGAGCCTTGGCCCTGGCAATTCATAATTTATTAAAACCCATCCCCCATGCCAGAAACTGCTAGCAACATATTCATCAGGGCTTGGTCTATCTTGGCCTTGCTGGCAAACTCCTTTGAGAACCCACCTTTCAAGTTGTCTTAGGGAATACAACTCTCTTGATGTGTGTGTGTGTGTGTGTGTGTGTGTATTTGTGTATTTGCACTGCTGTGGTATGGGATACTTGGAAGTGTTTTATAGACAATCTCCATCTTGCTACCACTTCAGGGGCTCCTAACTATCACAGCATTTGCCTTCTCGTTATGAGACAGCACTGATCCTGATTCTGTGAGCCCTCAAGGCAGAATCAGGACAATTTGGAAATGGTATATGCTATGCTGCAAATATCATATGTTAAATGCTGACTGTTGTTCAAAGAAGCAAAGGACATAGGGACAAGGACAAGCAGTTGGTGATGGATGGGTGAGGCCTTAAGCATACTATATAATAATACCTTAGTGATTGAAAAAGAAGTCTACAGTTTAGAGGCTGTGTGGAGTTAAGGTCTTGGTGGCCTGGGATCAGAAATGTTGAAACAGTAGCCCAATGGTTGTCCCTTGGACGCTTTTGTTTATTTTTTAAAAGGTTTATTTTATTTTTACTTTATTTGCATGAATGTTTTGCCTGCATATGTGTGCACCAGTGCACCATATGAGTACAATATTCACAGAGGCCAGAAGATAACTTGAATTGGGAATTACAGAAGGTTGAGAGTTGCTGTGTGGTTATTGGGAACTGAACCTGAGTCAAGAACAGCCAGTGCTTGTAACCATTGAGTTATCTTTCTAGCCCTTGTTTGTTTTTTAGACAGAGTCTCTATGTAGCCTATGTGAGCCTCAAACTTTGTATATAGGGAAGGATGACCTTGAACTTCTTGTCCACCTGGCTCCACCTAGGATTACAGGTCTATGCCAGCACAGCTGAGGGGTATGGTGCTGGGGAGTTTGAGAGAAAGGTAGATACTGAATGAGCCCTATTCCTAACTTTTTTGTTTGGTTTTGAGGCAGGGTTTCACGAAGCTCTTCTGGAAATCTATGTCAAGTTGCTTGAGTCTCCTGAATGTGAGATTATAGGTGTGTGCTAATATGCCTGGCTTAAAACGTGTGTGTGTGTGTGTGTGTGTGTGTGTGTGTGTGTGTGTGTGTGTGTGTTTGTGTGTGCATGTGCGCATGTGCGGGGGAGGCAAGGGGTGGAACCCAGAGCTTTCTTCAAGCTAGGCATGAAGTTCTATTTGAAGTTTTGAAAACAAGAATCATTGAATTTTGTGGCAGAAAGATGGATGTGAACTTCTCTGGATTTCGGTTCACTTCTGCTTGCTGCATAGTGCACAGCTGGCCAAATTACTACTTTGTTAGTGTCTGAGAGTGCTTGGGCTTGTCCCCACCCCCACCGCTACCTCCCCACACTAGGATGCTAAGGTCATATAAGTCCTCAGAATTGTAAAACCCTGTCTCTTTGCAATGGCAGTCACAGCATGATTTGGAGTTACTAGGGTGAGTGTAATTCTAAAGACAAATTTGTAGTGAGAATTCATAGTCTGGTTAAAAACACTAGGTAAGTTTTCTTTCCTGTGCTGAAAGGCCTTTTCACTTGGGAGACCTGCCTTGCCAACTGGCTTTCAAATATATCTTTATTACCCCTTCCAGCTTGCAAATTAACTTGGCCTTGCGGAATTCTAATCCTTGTTCCTTCAAAGATGTTTCAGACACGGGGTGGGGAGCCAGGCACAATGCCTAAAGTTGTAGTCCAAGGTCTTATAGCTGGAGGCTTTGAGGTTCCAGTCATAGAGGATTCTCCCTATGGGAGGCACGAGAGTTTGTGACTCACTCTTATAAATCCAGAGGCTTCCACCATTACAAAAAGCTATAAACCTGAGCTATGCCTCACATTTGTGTGCTGTGCTGAATTCAGTCTTCCTAGCTGAGTTAGGAGTATTGCTTAACAAGTCCTAACATTTACCTTTTGGGAAAAAAATAAAGGTAGAATACTAGTTTGCCCAGGAGATACATGTCAAATAATAAATAGTTTTCACTTGGTCATAATAAGATGGATTTTCTTCATATTTGGCATATTTCATAGCTATTTATTTGGTAGGACTTCTAAAAATATTTTTATTATTTATTTATGTGTACATGTGTGCATTCTGTATATGTGCATGTACCCATGCTAGGGCCCTCTGCTGGAGCTGGAGTTATAAGCTACCCAATGTGGGTGCTGGGAATTGAACTCAGGTCTTCTGTAAGAACAATACATGTTCTTAACTACTGAGTCATCTCTTCAGCCCCTAGGCCTTTTTAAAGATGTATTTTGGAGCCATCTCCTTGCTGAAGTTGTTTTGTGTCAACATGCAAATAGGCTTGAATTTATGGCTAAACTCTTAGACGCAAAGGAGGAAAGTCTTGGGGTCTGTGGAACTTTTCTTTGCATGCCAGACAAGCAGAAACATTCAACAAGATAATTTTAGGGTATAAAGGCTGAATAGACTTTTTATTCAGGCTGTTTTTTACTTTCAAGCATTAGAGAGGTGTGGGGCCAGGCTTTATAGGAGAAGTTGTACAGGATTTGGAAGCTTAGTTTCTTTTGATATATGTGTGCTGAGAATTTTAATCCATAGGAGGATTCTGAAAGAGTTCTAGTAGGACTTTAAAACATACAGCTAGATGGGGAGTGAGGAGGAGTTGGTGCTGCCTGGAGACATAGCTCAGATTTCTTTTTATATTGAAAAATATTTTCATGCAGTATATTGTGATTATTTTCCCTTCCCCCAATTCCCAGTTCTTCCTAGATCTTCTCTACCAACCCAACTTTGTTTTCTCTCTTTTAAACAAGCTAAAACAAAACAAAAACCCAAACATACACAAACCACACAAAACACAGAAACAAATCAAAATGAGACAAAAAAAATCTAAAAATACCATTGAATTTGTTTTGTGTTGGATATGGGGCCTCCCCTGAGGTGTGATTAATATATCCACTGAGATGCCCCTCGAAGAAAATTGAGTTTTCTTTTGATAGTGGTTATCAATTGTACATAACATTTTGGTTAGTGGTGGGAGACTGTTTTCACTTACCACTCAGGTTCTCAGCTGGGACCTGTGCTGGCCATGTGTTCCTTGCCACAGTCTCTGAGTTCATTTGTGCATTGTCAGGTCCCAACAAACTCCCACAAATGACTAGCTGTGGTGCCTATTAGCATACCAAAAACACATGCTAGCCTCTAGGCTCTCAGAATCACAAATACCTGTTATAGAGTTGCCTGGTTCTTCTCACCCTACCTTAAATGTTTTCAGCTCTTGGCTTTCTCTCCTCCCAGCTTCTCATTCCTCTATAATCCTACCATTTCAGTCATGCGCCCTCTTGCCCCCCTCTTGCCTCTCTCTCTAGGGTCCTCTCTTTTCTTCCTCTCTAGCTCCCCCCATCTCCTGTTCATGTTTAGTACACTACATTCTTCCCTTGCTCTGGACTCATCCAGATACCTCTGGCTGTACTCTTTTTCATATCTTCAATAAAAACTTTCCCTTCAACAATGTCTTGGAGCAGTCATTTCCTCACTTTATATGTCTGGTATCAAAGTGCTCCTTTTATACTTGTGTCAGTCCTTTTATGTCTGAAAGACATGTTTTCATGGAGTTGTCATCACCTCTGGCTCTTAATAATTAATCTTAATTAATTAATCTTAATATTAATCTTAATAATTCTGTCTCATAATAGATCCTTGAGCCTCGAGGAGAGGGTTTTGGTGAAGACATTCCATTTAGGATGAGGGCTGCAAAGTCTCACTTTTTGCCCATTGTGTAGTTGTGGGTCTCTCTCTGTTAGTTCCTATCTGTTACAAGGAAAAATTTCTCTAATGAGGGATGAGCAAGGCACTGATCTATGGGAATAGCAATATGCTACCAGGAATCATTTTATTAGGTTTTCCTCCAGGCCTATGACCTATTTAGTTTTAGATTCTTAGCCAATTGAGTAGTGTCAGGTGTGGATTCAATCTCATGGAGTAGACCTTAAATCCTACCAGAAAGTGATTGACTACTCCTATAATATATGTCAATATTGCACCAGTATTTTTATCTTCTAGGCAGGTCTCTGTTGTGGGTCACAGAGTTTTTAGCTGGAAGATATTGATGAATGCCTTTCTCTTCCAATAGCATGCAAAGCACCTTCCAGTATCATAAACACTAATTATTAAGGATGAAGCTTCTACTGAGGCGCCAGCTTGACTTCTCCATATCTAGTGACACATGTATCTTCAGCATAGGGCCTTATGATCTGGTTGCATAGTTCAACTTTGAGATGGGTTCCCAGCTCTCAACATTCATTCAAAGCAGTTCACAACTGCCTGTAACTCTAGTTTTAAGTACCCCCATGTCCTTTTCTGGAGTCCATGGAGCACACAACCCCCTATATACACATAATTAAAAATAATACAAATAAATTCATTAAAAATAGTGCTGAGGGCTGGCATGTGGTTCAGTCAATATAGCAATTGCCTTTTATTCAAAGAAGAATGCCAGTATTGAATTCAAGGAAGGTCTATTTAGACTTCTTAGGAAAATGTGTTTTAGTAGAGAGATGATAGTGTATCACTTAAAAACCAAGGTGAGATAGTGGTGTACTTGGACAGTCCCAGCACTGGGGAGGCTGGAGTAGGTGAGTGGTAAGTTCTATTCTACTTTGTCTACTTAATGACACCCTGTACAAATTGGGAGATAGGAGTTTAGTCAGTATTAGAGTGCTTATCCACAGGTATGAGACACTCACTGGTTTGATCCCTAGCATCATTTAAAGTTAGAATAAGAGAAAAGAAAGTAATTGAAGAATATTAATTGCAAAGCAAAGGTAACTCTCTTCTCCCTGCCTGGATGAGGAGACAGTGGGCTGTTTAATATTTTTTAATTCCAAGCAGTAATAATTGCCTGTGTGGGAGAAGGAAGAAAAACAGTGTTCTAGACTGGCTACGGACACCTGTGATTATCTTTTGGCCATAGGTGATTTTTAAGATTTTTCAGATTAAAGACAAATTGTGAAGGTCATGGAGAACCCAGTCAGGGTTGATTCTGTGTCCTTGTAGGTCAACATTTTTTACTGTATTGGCAGAAGAAAGGGAGTAGAGTGCTTGTGAGGTTTTTTTTTTGTTTGTTTGCTTGTTTGTTTGTTTTTGAGAGGGGATCTAGTTATGTAGCCCAAGCTGATGCAAAACTATGTTTCCCTGGCTGCTTTGGAAAGAAAACAATCCTCTGTTTTGCCTCTTTAGTGATAGGAGGAGATAGTGAGAGAGAGGAAGAAAATTATACCTACTCCAGCTTTATGTTTATGGAAATGGCTGTTTGGCATCGGAGTTTAAGTAATCAAATAGTTGTTTCTATGTACTCTCAATCAGGCTGTTGAAATTTATTTTTTCCGTGCTGCAGGTGGAAACTAGACCTTTTTCGTATGCTAGGCAAGGGCTCTGGTGTGAGTTCTCCATGATCTCCAGTGGGGAACACCATCAACTATTGTAACTCATTTTTGTTTCTTTTGGTACATGGATCTTTACCCTTAAATTTATAATTTGCATACTTGTCACTCTGGTTTTTTGACTATAGACTAGGATTTAGCCTTGCCTCTGCAAAAACTCCTCTGTTAATCTTTCCTCTCTTAACTCCTCAGGCAAATGTTTCTTGCCTTTCCTTTCATATGCAGTGGATTTCATGCCATAATTTGGGCTACAAGAATATTTTTTTCAACCTTGACATTTATATTTGGGGCCAAATGATTCTTTGTTGTGGAAGGTAGGATGTTCAGCAGTGTCCTAACCTCTTAGGCTAGTCCCACCTCAGTGTGACTATTGACAGCCAAACAGACAGCCAGAAACTGGTAGATGTTCTTTGGGGGCCAAAATTGTGTGCTGGTTAGTTTATTTTTGTTTGTTTGCTTTTTTTTTTTTTTTTTAAAATTTTATTTATTTACTTATTTATTTGCCTTGGTGTTTGCCTGGAACTGGAACTACAGACAGTTGTTAGCTGCCATGTGGGTGCTGGGAATCGAACCCGGGTCCTCTGGAAGAGCAGACGGTGCTCTTAACCGCTGAGCCATCTCTCCAGCCCCGTTTGTTTGCTTTTTTGTTTTTTTGTCAACTGGACACAAGTTAGGGTCATCTGCACAGAGGGAACTTCACTTGAGAAAATGCCTCCATCAAAATGACCTGTAGTGCCATTTTCTTGTTGATTATTTGTGTGGGAGGGCTCATTCCACTATAGGTGGTACCACCCCAGGGCGGGTAGTTAGAGTTAAGAGAGGTGGGAGGGTGCGAGAGTGGGGAGGGGGTGTTGTACCAGAAAGCAGGCTGAGCAAGCCATGGGGTGCAAGTCAGTAAACAGCACTCCTCCTTGGTCTCTACATCAGCTCCTGCGTGAACTCCATTAAGACGAAATAAACCCTTTTTTCTCCAAATTGGCTTTTGGTCATGTTGTTTATCACAGCAACAGAAACCAAATTAGAATACCTGAGGATTACATTAACAGTTTTCAATGCTTATATTATGTTTTGTTTTCCTTCTGGTGGTGGAGATAGAACCCAGAGCCTTGTGTGTTTTAGGTTAATAATATTTCTTCCATTGAACTATATATTCCAATTGCAAATATTTTTATAGTTTGTTTTCTGTTTAATTTTAATATTTTGTGGTGCTGAGAATCCAGCTTAGTGCTTTGTCTATGCTAGGCATGTGATTCCCCCGACCCACACACAACCTAGTCCTGTTGTTTGGATGGCAGATGTTGTCACTGCTAGGCCTGTGAGAAGGAGAGAGTACAGGCATATTGTGATTGTTTTTTCTGTATAAGATTTTTGCTTTTATTAGTGATAATGACAGTTCTATTTCATTCTTTAATTTTCTCTGCAGTTATCATTGATAATAAGCCCCAATGTTGGCACATCTTTTCATATATTCTTATATACACCAAAGTACCTTTTTTTTCACTTTGCAACATCAAGGCTCTATTCCGATAGTGTTCACCATTCTCCATTTTTTTTTTCAATGCATAATATTGTAGAAGTGAGGTCAGACATTTCTGATACAAGATCCACTAGACTTTCTCTACTTTTTCATCTTTCTTTTTCATTTCTTTGTGGGTTTGACCACAAGGATTTTGTTTAACCTCATCTTCTAATCTTTCCATTGGGTTTAAAATTTGTGGTCTCATTCTTTTCAAATTTTAAATTTTGCTTCATGATTGCTCTATTTTTTGACACCATATTGATCTTTTTTATAGCTAATTCTGTTTTCTAATACTGAAGAAATTTTCAAAACTGTCCATTTTCCAGAGATTTTGTTTCCATAGTTGGCTTTTATTATTTGTTAGGCTTTCTTCCCTTACAGAAGTTTCTTCAGTGTCAAGTGCTATTTGGGTATCTATTGATTGCTTTGAATAACATATAGTGATTCTGTGCATATGGATGAGTGACCTAGTGAAGCTGTTTTCTGGGAACACCTGGAAGCTAACACCTCAAGTTTCTTTTGGAATTGGCTATATTCCTATCATATAGTAACTTTTGCACATATTTTTGTGTAAAGTGGATTGCAAGGTGATAGAAAGCCTACCAATAGAGAGGATTCTTCCTTTGCCCAGCTGAGTGAACAAGACAGAATCTCTACTCTGGTCATAGCAGGCATCTACTAATAATGAGTTGTCAATGGCTGTTTGCATTCAGAACTCGTTCCCCCACATGGTCCTTAGCCTTTTTAGCCTTCTGTCCTCCAGTTTGTTAGCTCGAGTCATTTCTATTTTACTGTATTATTGTGGGTATTAAATGAGACAGTATGTAAAGTTAGTTCTAATAAACTTGAATCCATTCCCGTCCTTTTTCCGACTCAATCCTGATTAATTATAAAGTTGAGAAATTATAAACAATGTTTATGTACCAAAGTACTTGTTTACTGTAGACAGAATTTAAGCTAGATCTTGCATGGCAGAAAGTGATTTTGTTAGTGCTTAGTGTAGGGTTCATAGGTATGCATTTAAGTTAAAGATACATCTCATTTGGGGATGCTCCTTGGTGGTAAATTGCTTAGTGTTTTCAAGGCCCCAGGTTTGATCCAAAGCAATGCAAATTATAGATACATAAATAAATGAAAGTAAAAGCTACATTCAGTATTAGCTTCAGTCTGTTGTTTGCATTTTATATAGCCCTATAAATGATTGTTTTCTTTTCTCCATCCAAAACAAATTATTTTTAAATAATTTAGCAAAATGCTTTAAGGATAATTTGTATTACTATTTGTAAACTATTACCAGTTTTGTAATAATGTGAATATAATAAGAGTTGTCAAAGATAATTTTTTTTCCAAAGGTAATGAGACTAGTGGGAAGGATAAAGGCTAAACATGGTTATGACACTAGGCTTCATTTTATCTCATTCCTTCATTTATTTGTTATCTACAGGTGTGGTATGGTTATGCCTTGTGGAAAAAAATCTATGCAGCTGCTTTCTAGTGTTGGGCTGTTTCTCAGCTCCTCATGCAGTTAGGTATGGCTGTGTGACCATCTTAGTGAAATCCAAACACAACTCCCATTTTATAGCTGCCCCCCATTATCCCTTGCCTGGTTGGGATGAAGATAGTCGAAGAGCAGAGAAGAGCAGAGCATGATCAATGTAGGTCCTTGAATGACTAATGATCATGGCATGGTCATTTGCCTTGTAGTACCACTACATGAAATAAACCTGCATTGTGTTTTGGTTCCTGGATTGCTTAATAAGTCAGACTGTTCTAACAAATGAAATCCTGGCACTATTGAAAAGTTTTCCTTGTAACAACTATCCAGGGACAAATAAATTACACTTGGTACCTGTGTAGGAAGACATGATTTTTTTTCTTTGTTGGAAGAATCACAGTGGTTGTCCAGTTAGCACACAGCTTATTCCTCACATACTTATTATGTAATGTGAGATCTTCACATCTGTGGCTTCTTCAACTCTAGCCTTTCCTTTTAGTCAGTAATTTAATTTTCACCTAGTCTTGCTTTTCCTACAGGTCTGTAGATGCTTACTTGGGAATTTTAGAGAGAAAGGGCAGGATGCTGGAAGAATGCCTAGTGTAGATAATTAGCCCTCCAGTAGGGCTGAATGATGTAATAATGTTAGAGTTTGTACCTTTGACCTGTCAGTGCTGTCCTTTTCTTAACCACATGGCTTCAAGTGCAGAATATGTTGCCTGGGAAAGTTACAAGTTAAGTGGTCATTAACAGAGCTGCCTTCATCAGATTAGCTAATTATAATCTTGAATGGCAGACTTTTTCTTCCCTTGAGGAATAATTGCAGCACATAGACACATGAGTTGGATGAGTAATGATAAAGTAGATTAAAGCTGAGGGTCCCAGATATTTGGGGGAGATGTGAGGAGATGCTATGGAAATAGCAGAAAGCCTTCCTTAGTTTGTGAAGTAGGTAAAGGTAGTTCTTTGTCTATAGATCCAAATCCTGTATCTGATGAAATTTTACCCGTATGTTAATTGTGAATATGTTTGTAAATTTGTGAACACTGATATTTATCAGTGTTAATTGTACATATGTTTGTAAAATTGTTGCATGGTAGTATTTTGATGTTGCCTGGGGCTGTAGTTCATTGATAGAGCACTTGCTTCATATATGCAAAGTCTTTGGTTTGATCTACAGTCAGCACACCTAGACAGACACAGAAAATACATTGATCAGTAGCTTAAACATAATATCATCCTGGCAGAAGTATAGCTGTATTTTTTTTCCTCTACTCAGGAATTTTGTGTTAGAAACAGTGAAGACTTAGTTATTAAATGCTTGAAGATAATTATTTTAAGAATCACATTGTCAATCTGGGTGTGGAGGCACAGAAACTGCAATTCTCAGTACTTGGAAAGTGGAGGCAGGAGGATCAGGAATTCAATGTTAATTTCTGCTATTATAATTAGCTTCAGGCTACATAAGGCCGTATCTCAAAAAAGAAAAGAAACAAACAAAAAAGAATTAATGACAAATCTTTAGAATCAGAAGACAGATCAAAGTAAGTCTAATTTGTTCACTTTGAAATGTTAAGAAATGACATTAGGAGCTAGAGAGATAGCTCACTGGTTAAGACCACTGGCTGCTCTAGAGGACCTGAGTTTGGTTCCAGTACCCCACTTTAGGAGGTTCACAGCCGCCTGTAATTCCACCTCCAGAGGATCTGATGCCTCTGGTTTCCTAGGCATCCCTGCATATATGACATACATGTATACATACAGTAGCATAAATAGAAATTAAAAATCTTTTTTTAAAAGCAAAACAAAACATGGGGCTAGAGATGTAGCTCTTTATTAGAACATTTGCCTAGCATATTGAACCAGTCCCTAGCCCTAAAGCTTCGGTGGGTTGACAGTGGGGGACAGAAAATTTTCTTTTTGTGGAATATTTTTATTTTTATAAATTTCTACATCGTTCTATTTAAAAAGAAATCCCTAGCTTCTAGAAAACAGTACTTTAAGTTGATCAAATATGTCAGTCTTTAAAACAATTTTATTTTAATTTTTGTTGTTTGTTTTCTTTTGTCTGTGATTTTTTTTTTTAACATTATCATTGTGTGTTGAGGGCCTGAACTTGAATAGAAGTTTGGAAAGAAAACATCTGGACTTGAAAAAGACAGGCTTGCTGCTGAGCCAGTCATATTTATATTGACTTAACAACAGAGATTTTATATAGCTCCCATTTAGGGGTTAGGAGCTAGGAGTGGAGGGATTGTTTTTGATCCCCTAACCCATTTTCAGTGGCTGTTTTGGAAAAAGTAATTAAAACCACATACCACTCTGCATAACTCTGAAATTTCTACCACAGAAATACATTTTGCATTTTGGCTCCTGGGGATGCAAGCCTCTATGTGCCTTGATGAACAGCCGGAACTTGCTTTGTTTTTACAAGAGTTTCATTCTCAAATTACCCATGGTATAATTGCAGTTCTGAAGATTTCTGCTTCACATGAAAACTTATTGTTTCTGTTTCTTTCCAACTATTTTAATAGTTGCCTCTTACTGCCTCATTTCCTTTGTACTCTTTTGGAATGTTGGTTTCTCTTGAGGGTCTCTCTTTGCTTATGTAGGAGGTCTCACTCATGTAAAACCCTTTCTTTTTAATGTAGTCTTTACTGGTCTGAGACTCACTATGTAGATTAGGGTATCCTTAAACCTACAGCAATCCTCCTGTTTCTGGCCCTGGAATGCCAGGATTACAGGTGTGCTGTGACTCCATACCAAGAGATTTTGAAAATGTTGGTTAAAACAACTGTCAAATCTATATGTGTAGCCTCTCCCTTGACTTCTGAGCTCTGGGGTGGTACTCAGTGTTGCTAAGGCTTCACGTGCAGCATGAGCCAAATGGAAGTCATTATTATTATACCTTTTCTAGTCTCCTGGATTTCTAATCTTGACCATAGGCTTATTCCTAAATTTAGAAATTATCTTTGATACCTCTGTAAGCAACTGATCATGAAGTAATTTGTCACTTATATACTTGTCACATTATTTTCCTGGGGAGATACTAAGAAACATCTATTCATTGACCCAGGTGAGAGGGTCTTGACACACCACAGAAAGGATTACATCCAAGTCCCTCTTGATAAACCAGTGACTTTATTGGTATTATTTCCCTGTTTTAGATGCTTCTGAAGTCACCATCTGGTGTGCAGGTGTGTAATTGAAGAACAATGTGGCTCAGGGTAAGGCTTCTATTGAGAAGCCGAGGCCAAGGGAAGGTTATGTAAGAGTAGGACCCAGCAAATATAGAGGTAGCGAGGCTAATCATTAGGTATACCTGAGCACAGGGAACTGAGCTTTTGTCCGAGACACTCCCAGGAGGGGCTTTTTGGGGAGGGTTGTTTTGAGGATTTTAAACATTTCCCACTTCTTCCTGACCTTGTAGCCCTGAGAGTATTCTGATCTTGGATTATAGGAGTTTCTTTTAATCCAGTAGTTCTCAACCTTCCCAATGCTTCAACCCTTTAATACAATTGCTTGTCACTACTTCATAGCTGTAATTTTGCTACTGTTATGAATCATAATGTAAATATCTGATATATAAAATATGATACCCCCCCAAAGAGGTCACAACTCACAGGTTGAGAATGCTGTTTAGTGATTAAGCTAAATTAAAGTTTAGTAATTATGTTTGTTCTGCACCTTCTCAAACGATAATATACCATATGGTATCTTAAGTTTCTTTCCTTAGTGTGTTTAGGAAAGGAAGGACTTCTAGTTCATTTGTTTTTGTTTTGTTGAGACAGAGTTTCACATGTATCTCCAAGTGTTGGGATTACAGGAATGTGCCACTATACCCAATTTTCCTCATGACTTTCTTTTTTAGTTATGAAAAGTTAATAATATATACTTCATAATTCCTCTTTCTACCACCTTTTAAGTTTTTTATTTCATGTGTATGAGTGTTTTTGCTTGCATATATGTCTTTATACCACTTGTGTGCCTGATTCTTGGAGCTAGAGTTACAGATGGTTGTAAGCTACCATGTAGATGCTGAAAATCAAACTCAGGTCCTATGGAAGAACCACTGATCTTAACCACTGGGCCATCTCTAGGCATCCCCTTTTCATTTTTTTCTAAGATGGTATGTTAGTTACTTGTAAGGTTGCTACTGCAACCTGACACAAACAATATAAGGAGGGGTTTATTGTGGCTCATAATTCAAGGATTCAGTCCACCATGGCAAGGAGGTCATGGTTATAGAACATGATGTAGTTGTTCACATTGCATCTTTAGTCATGAAGCAGAGTGATGAATATTTGTGTTCAGCTTGCTTTCTCCTTTTGACTCAGTTCAGGATTCAAGCACATGGTGGAAGTTTTTACCTCAGTTAACCTAATGTAGTTAAATCTTCATACACATGGTCCAGAGGCTTGTGTCCTAGGTTATTTTGAATTCTGTCAGTTCGATAATCAGCATTAACTGTCACAGATGGGATTATGCTATATTTGTTTTCCAGGCTGGCCTTCAATTCCTGGGTTTTCAATTCTTGGATCCTCCTGCCTTAGTCTTCCTACTACCTGGGACTATAGGTACAGCTACTGTGTTCAGCTAAAATTCTCCTGTTTAAAGTGCAGGCATAAGTGCTTTTTTTCCCCACTTAGCTGTGTAGTTATCACTTTAATGCCAGAACATTTTTACCACCCCAAAATAAACCCTGTACTTCCATTAGCAGTTTCTTTATATCCCCAACTCCATCTGTAGCATCCATTAAATGATCTTATTTCTCTCACTCTGTATGGGTTTGTCTAGTTTAGGTATTTCATAAAAACAGAATCATGCTATGTGGTCATTTATGCTTGGTTTCTTTCACAAAGCTTAATGTTCATGAGCCTCATGCATGTTGCAGTATATATCATTGCTTCATTTTTTTATTATTAGCACTATTCCATTTTATGAATGGACCACATTTTGGGTTTCCATTTATCTGCTGATAGGTATTTGGGCACTTTCTACTTTTGAAGTATTGTGAGAGATGCTGCTCTGAACATTTATTTACTGACTTTGACTAGGCATTTTTATCTGGAGAATTTTTCTTGTGTTTCAAGCTTGTTACATTCTCCCCTATCTTTGTTTCCCAGGCATGGTACCTGTGAGACCCTGTATATAGGGACCTTGTGCCTCATAAAGAAATAGAATTGGTCATTTTGGATCTGAGGCTATTTTCAGAAAATTTAAACTATCAATTAAAAAATGTTGGGGTTGGCAAAATGGTTCAACAGATTAAAAGGCATTTGCTGCTCAAGCTTTGCAACCTGAGTTCAGTTCTAGGAATCCTAGCAAAGGTGGAAGGAGAGAACTACTCCAGAGAGTTGTCCTCTGACCTCCATACATGTGTTGTTGCATGTCTCTCTCCCTACAAGTCTACAAAAGCTGTAGAATTGGGGTATGGACTCCTGCTTAAACAAACATTAATATCTCAAAAGAGCCCTAAGATTCCTCCCAAAGAGATGTATTTCAGTCACCAGAGTCACTTGTGCTTTGGATTGCTGTGACAGTCTCTTTCAGTCTATGAAGTACACTGTGATTTTATACTTTACTAAGAAGATAGATTTGTTTTAAGGAGAGATTGCTCTCATAGGACCACCATCAGATGGGGACAGAAAGCAGCCTATATGTATGCTCTTCAGGGGACAGTAAAGAAGACTGCCCTTCTTGCAAGGTGAACAATTTTCAACCTCAATATCCTTTCTTTGGTTTGCCCAGTAGGAGAGAATCCTTTTTTCCACTGTGAAGTGATCCTGGGATCCCATTTGGGAAATGAATGACATTCTCTTATCACTTCTCACTCTTTCTTCTTTATAGTACTAACAACTGCTTCAAAAGAAAATACAAACTATGTGTCTTGTTAGTTCTGGTTATGTTTTACGTGTCCATATCAGAAGGGAACTGCCCCAATAAACTTGTTCTTTCTAGAATTAGAGGTCATTGAGTACACTATAGCCAGAAGTTTCTGACTCATCCTGCCCGGCCTAGCCTAGCCCCGAAATTTGGACCCATAGTTCCCCTGAATAATGACACAATAGCTTATATTAATTACAAACTGTTGGGCCTATTGTTCAGGCTTATTGTTTGCTAGCTCTTACACCTTAACTCAACCCATTCTTATTATTGTATTGCCACATGACTCCATGGCATTACCTGAGTTCCTTTACATCTTGCTTCCTCAGCAGCAGCTCATGGTGTCTCTGTGTGACTCTGTCCTCCTTCCCCTATATCTATGCTTGGACTTCCCACCTGCCTATAAGCTGGCTTGCCATAGGCCAAAACAACTTCTTTATTAAACAATGGTATTCACAGCATACAGAAAGACATCCCACATCAGTACTCTGTAGGGTTTGTAGTTTTCCTTGAAATATTTCATTTGTGTGTTTGTATTTTTACTTTCTGTGTGTGCTGGGATTTCATTTGTGTGCCACTATGCCAGTCTCAATCACTTTATGTATGTATGTATATATGTATTTATTTATTTATTCTTTCATTTATTCATTTATTTATTTATATGTGTGCTTCTGATGGAACTCAGAGCTCTGTGAATGCTAGATGTTAGGCAAGCACTATAGGCTAAACTATATATCTAACATCTTCCTTTTCCCTTATTTATTTGTTTATTATATGTAGTGTATATGTGTGTGTACATTTATGTAACTTTCTGTGCATACTTCTGTGGAAGGTAGGGGTTGACTTTGGGTATCCTACTGGGATACATCTGTCTCTGACCCTTGTACCCGCATTACTGGGGTTATAGGTGTATACCCCTATACCCACCCAGCATTTTATGTGGGTATGGAATATTTCAACTCAAGCCCTCATGTTTGCACAACAAGCAGTTTATTCACTCAGACGTCTCAGCGCTTCATTTATCTTTCAACTCTGATTTTGTAATAAGTCAGCCAGTATATTTGGCTGAGGTTGTTTATGTTTAATAGGTATGAGCACAGGCTCCAGTGTCCTGGCAAAGGTTACACTGTGTGGCAAAAGAACAGTAGTCCAACCTTGGCCACTGAGCACATTAATGTATAACTCTTCCTTCTCTGTGACTTAAAAAATGTAGTCTTTTTAAAAGCCAGCTCTTAAAGTGCAGAAATGTTCCTTAGGATTTTATGAAATGCCATGTCCTCCCCCATTCTTAGCACTGTAAGGAGTATCAGAGGTCTCACTCTAACAGTAAATGTGTTTGGGATGTTTCTAATATACAGATGACCCTCTGTAAATTAAGAGCCAGCAAACATTTATCTAAAGGTCCATAGAGAAACTATTTTTGAGTTAGTCAGCCAGTTCTTCCTCTGTGTCTATGTAGACAGAAATTGCCATAGACAATATATACATGAAAGGACCATGTACCAATTAGACTTTATTCATAAAAGTAGGCAGTTGAGGGAAGATCTAGAGACATCTCAGTAGTTAAGAACTCTTGCTGCTCTTAGCTCTTACAGAGGACCCTGGTTCAGTCCTCAGCAACCATGTGGCAGTTCATAATCATTTGTAATTCTGGCTGTACCAGAACATCTGGCCCCTTCTTCTGGACTCCATGGACATGAAGCATGTATGTGATGCACATAGATAAAGGTAGTCAATATTCTTACAAAAGACAGGCAATAGGAAGGATTTGGTGTGCTGATATTAAGCAGTGGATTTTCACTGTGGTTCCTGCCAGATCAGCAGCATCAGTAATTACTGGAAATTTTGTAGATGAAAACTGTTGGATCTTGTTCTAGAATTTATGAACTCCATATTGGAAGATTGTTGAGGATAAGCTAGAGTATTCTAATACTGACTAGTTTGATAACCATTGCCCTAAGGGGGTAAAGGCTATTTGCATGAGAATAATCATTTTTTGATTTTTAAAAATGTTTAATTAGCATATATTATACATACCAAATTTCATTGTGACATTGTCATATGTGCACATAATGTATTTTGATAATATTTACCCCTTTCTTACTCTCTCTGGTTTTCCTTCCACTGATTCTCATTGTTAGCTTGTCCTCTTCCTACTTTCAAGCCTTTAAAAAGTTTTTTTTTTTTTTGGTAACTCATTGAATTTAATTAAGGTTGCTTACAGGAGCACAGATAACTTACCAGTAGCTACACCACTGAAGGAAAATCTCATCTGCACCTGCAGTAACTGGCCATAGATCCTTAGGGATAGGTGTGTCTTCCCTCTTGTGTAGGTAATCACAGCTGCTTTGAGTTCAAGAATGGATCATCCATAATATTTCTCAACATTCTATTACATACCATCTTAAATTATTTCCACCCCATCTTTCAGTGTTTACTGAGGCTTGGAGGGGGTGATATAGATATTCCATTTATGGCTGAACATTCAGTAGTCACTTATTTTTAGCACATTGACCAGTTTAAAGTCTCTACAGTTAAATACTGCCTGTTAAATAAAAAGTTTTTCTCTGATTGGTCTGTGTTGGCAACATGCTTGTTGAAATCCAAGAGCTGTGCTCAGTTAACTTTGTTCTTCACTGGTGGCAAGATAGCTAGTCCAGCCCCTTGCTGGACACTGTAGCATGAGAACTGATGATGCCCATCCTCACCCCACAATGGGACAACTGACCCCAGCACATGGTAGAGATGGTCCTACCCCTCATCAGAGGCCTGAGAGATTTGGCTCTGTCCCTGGCCTGAGAAGGTGGTCACAATGGCCTGGACCAACCAGCTCAACTACCACTCAGACCCATATCCTAGGCCTTGGGTTGGCCTACCATAACAGCTGTCCCATTTATGACCAGTTGGAATGAGTGAAGGGACTGGTCCTGTGAAACAGTAACTGCAGGATCTCCATGACTTGTGACAACAACAGGATATCCAAGAAGAGTTTCAATGAGTACTCAGTGATGATGATATACCAGAAACCAGAGGCCTTGAACCAAACCACTTGCAATAAATGTTTTGTGCGTTGGGCTGATTGAACAAAAGGGGTATACTATGCTACACACACACACACACACACACACACACACACACACACCCCACAGCTCCCAATGCCACTAGGATAAATGAAGAATTGTTGGAGAAATTGAGGAACATGGTGGGGTATTGTTTGGTTTTTCATTAATTTGGAGGGCATACAGCAGGTATGAGGAGCAGATATGGAGGGATTGAGAGTTGAGTGGGATTGGGGTGCATGATGTGAAATTTCCAAAGAATCAATAAAGAATTATGTTTAAAATAAAGAAAAATATGATTAGATGTTCCTGTTTCAGTTATGCATTGTTGCTACTGTGCTGCTGCAGCCTGGGTTCAGGTCCTGAGATGGGGAAGGGGTGTCAGTGGGAAGAAATGAACTGTGTGACCATCAGATGAATTTCATATGAGTGGCTGGCCTCAAATACCTCTAGCCATCTTTATTTATACAACAAAACAAGCATGTTTTTCCATACTAACAAACAAGTGTCCTCATCATTCAACATTAACCTCCTTCAAAATCAAATATAATATAACAAATGTGTCTTTCCCCAACTTTTATGTAAAAACATCTTTAAACCAAAATAAAATAACACTTACCATTTTGCTGGCTTGGTCTAATACCAAGCCAGGTACATCTTGTCTTTATAAAATTAAAATGTGATTGACATAGGTACACATTTTTAAGAACAACAATCTTGTTCAAAACATATTTACATAAATAGGGGTGATCTTCCTCTAGTCCTGTCAGCACTGAATCAGGACAGCTCCCAGGGTCTGAAGTGCCAGTTGGCATCCCCAGACCAAGAAAAACAAACAAAAAACCAAGAAGCATCAACTCCCAAAGAATGTTAGGGGAAAATATTTGAGAAAAATGTTGTTTCCAAGAATGATCCCATCTGTCCCATGCATAATTGACAAAATGACACTAAAACTACCAAAAGAATCATCAATATTACCAGAGAGAAGAGAGCAGAGACAAGAGAACATGAAGGCAGTGTGGTCCTAGCAGTATTCTACCCTGTCCCAAAGTCCACTGGTCCTTGTTTAGTGAAACTGTTCCTAAGGGCTTTTGTCACATCTGGAGACCCATTTGACCAGCACTCAAACTGGTCCCAAACTAGGCCACACGGCTCCCAACACACTGTTGTGTAACGAGCTACTCCAAAATTTTAGTTTAAAAAAAAGAATAGGACTTGGTTTTTAACTGCTGAATCATTTCTCTAGCCCTAAACATCATTATTCAGAATGGAATTCAATAGACACAACATGTCAATTTCATCATTAGCCATCTCTAATGGGAGTTCAACATCCAGAACAGCTTCAAAGTGACTGGCTGAGACAATGCAGTCTCACAGACTACTTCAGTCAAGACTTGACCATAATCCTAACTTTTCTCAGGACCCATAAGATTGCCAGCACCCCCAGTCAGTAGAAAGTAGTATGGAAAGCTATGCACAAACCCAAAATATTGTTTATGAATGTTTTTATTTTAAGGGGGTTGATTATAAAAGCAATCTCCTTCTAAAGAAAAGAGTACAATATGACATATAAATGATTTTTAAAAGGTAGAATATTTAATCTACTTTAATCCACATAACAAATGTTAATCTCAAAATACTTTACATTGGTAAGGATTTTGGTTCATTTACAAATATAAGGTCAATTTTGTTATGCTGTAGTAGATTTCTACTCTTGTTTAAGGTATTATATTTATGCAACTCATTTAAGATTATAATGTGTAATTAAATACAGATTAATAGTCATGATAATCAAACTTATAATCATGTTATTTTTCTAGGTATACAAAGATATATTGCAATTAGGTAATCTTTAAACATTTTAAAGACCTACAGAATATGGCATTTAAAATGTTTTAAGAACTTAGACTTTTCTAAACAGTGAGACGAGACATGTCTGCTCCTGGCATCACCAGTTACTTCAAAGAAGATGATGAACAGTGAAGAAACTTGTTATGGACTTTGCTTTCAGTGTGGCAAAGGCTAGCCATTTGGTCAAGAAACTGCTCTTGCCTGGACTGTTTAACAGTATGTTGTAGAAACTGGACATGCAGAACCCATAAAAAGGTGAGCACTGAAATTTGCCAAAACAAAGTGAGATGGTTCTACAGGCTCCTGCTTCACAGAAGAAAGTGCCAGACATCCTACAGGACATAGAGAAAAATGACTGATGAACTTTGCCAATAGGCAAGACAATCCTTCATATTTCCTTCTTTACTAAAAAGTCTGCCACAGACTCTAGGCCTGTAGGCTGAAGATGGATGCCCCAATGTTACAGAGGAACTTTGGGTGACAGGCAGCCAGATGTCTCTGTCATTTCTGGAATTTTGGAAGTTGCTTACAATGCACTTCCTGTTTACTTAGGTAATATTATTTTCTTCTGGGGTCTTTGATAGAGTTGAAGACTAGATAATTATAGTTTTCCTTGGTCATGTTAAAAGGTAAATTAGATATGAAACTTTACACTCACAAATATAGGATAGATGATATAGTATTTTCTTTTTAATTTTGTCAAATACAAATAGACTAGATATTGTAACTGTAATTTCTGTTTGACAACTGTTTTGTTATATGTAATTTTATTATGTAAAATTTAAAACCTTCCTTTTTGATTAGACAGAAAAGGGGAAGTACTGTAGGGTGGTCTTTCTGTAAGCTGTGAATATGTGTTGCTACCATTGGTTAACAAAGAAGCTGTTTTGGCCTATGGCAAGGCAAGACGTAGCCAGACAGGAAATTCAGGAGAGCTACAGAGAGAAGAAAGGCAGAGTCAAGAAAGATGTGATCTAGCCACCCAAGAAACAAAATGGGGCTCTACTGGTAAACTGCTAGCTATATGACAATATATAGATTAACAGAAATGGGTTAATTTAAGATGTAAGAGCTAGCTAGTAACAGCCTGAGCCATAGACCAAACAGTTTATAATTAATATAAGCTTCTGTGTGTTTATTTGGGACTGAACAGCTGCAGGACACAAAGCAAAGTTTTCTTTTACAGCAGAACATGTCAATTTTATCATTAGATTGTCTCTTTGTGTAGTCTTGAATTTATACTTCTGCTTTAGTCTTCCAGTATTGAGATTATTAGTGTGTGTGGGCCACCAAATCCAACTGAAAAAATGTATTTTTTTCTGAGATAATGATTGATATGTGCAAAAGCCTGGTTTCTGGACCCCAGAAAGGTGAAATTCAGCAACTGGCCCAGATAGATAGTCTGGTACACCCTGGAATAAGAACTGATTTCTAGGGATTAGAGAGATGGCTCAGAAATACTAACTGTATTCCTCCAGAGGACCCAAGTTTGATTCTCAGCTCCCACATGGTGGCTTACAAACTATTTATAACTCCTGTTCCTCCATGGGCACTGCACAAATGTGGCACACAGACATGCATGCAGATAAAACATCTATACACATTTAAAAGTATTAATCTAATACAATGCCTTTCTCCACTAGTAGAAGCAAATAGGTATTAGGGAACCCTTTTAACTACAGCTTGCATTTCAGTTGAGGTAGTTTGCAAAGGGAATTCTGATTGTGGAAAACTGGAGATGTATGTAACTTTCTTTTGCCTCATGAATTTTATCCATGGAGCACCTGTTCCAAGAAGGTGGCTTTACTTATCCTAGTATCTCACATGTATTCTGAAGTGCTGGAGAGGCTAGAATTTATGTATGTGAAATGAAGATAGGTTAAGGAATGCTCTGCAGTATGATTCACACACAAAGACCTAAATAGGGAATACATGGAGCAGAATGCTGGCTGCAAGAGAAAATAGAGGCAGTAGGAGCATGTGTTTGAAGTCAGACTGGGCTACATGATGAATACCATTGGAGCCTGGGCTATAAACCTTAAGCTATTCTCCACTTAACACCTGGCATATAATTAAAACATGACTATGCAGATCTAGCCTGACTGTAGGTAAAAAAAACTACCATAAATCCCCCACCCCTAGAAAAATCAAGGGCCAGCATATGAAAAGTTCTTGGCTCAGTCCTCAGCATGGAAAAAAAAGGCTTCATGTCTTTTATGTTTAGATTACAAATCCCTGGGCGTTTGGAATCCCAGGCTTTTTCAGTTACTAGGATGGCCCAACTAGCATTTTACAGTAGTCAGTGCTAAATGCTTTGTGTATGTCTATGTTGGGGGTTGGCTTTGGGTCTGACCCATGGCTGGACAGATCTTAGAAGAGAGGTGGGTGATTTCTCTTCCATGTTGAGTGAAAGAATTTGGAGAAGGAGAGGCCATAGAAGGTGATAGCAGGTGAGGTGAGAGGAGCAGTGGTAGCCATGGAAAGTTTTTGTTTGTTTGTTTTTGTTTTTCTGTTTGCAATTGAATCTAGTGTTCTAGGTACATACTCTAGACACATGCTCTGCCACTGGCCCCCAGTACCATGGACAGTTTTAAGCAAGGATGTGGGGACCAGGACCATCGGTACCAGGTATGGGAACAGATGCAGGGGTGTGCAGAGCATTAGGAAACCTTGGGCTTCTAGGAGAAGTGTCCAGGGATTCAAGTGTTATCCCTGAGGCACTATTAGGAACACCTGACACTTGGTTGAAGGCTAATATATGGGTTTAGAGCCTGCTCCCTCTATTTCCTTGTTTCATTTTTTTTCTGTATCCCATGCCTGGTGGAGTCTAAGGCTAAGGGGGACTTGGTTACTGGAGTCCTGGCTACTAGAGCTGCACCTTGCACAGGATAGGCAGAAGCTCCTGAAAGTTCTAGATGTTTTGGTGCATACTGTACACACTGTACCTTTCTCCATTTCTTGGTGTATACTTAGAACAGGTGCTCTCAGGTACCTCCTCTGGGGGCTGAGCCCTAGGGCATTGTTCCTCCCCAAAGGTTCCAATCAAACAGGCAGTGTGCATTTTCCTGTGCTCAGTTCCAGCAGCCACCAAGAGAGATGAAACTGAGATCTTCCCAGACCCCGTTAGTGCTGAAGTGACAGCTGTGTGCCATCAGACCTTTTGACAATAAAGATTATTACAGAATAGTTTTATAGGTAACACATTTGGGTCACTTTGATATAAAGTTTCCAATTTACCATCTTCACTATTTTATTTATTTATCTTATTTATTTTTGAGACAGTCTTGTTGTGTATATAACTCAGGCTGCCTAGAACTGGAGATACTCTTGCCTTCCTCTCCCAAATGAAAGTAATTAATTTTCTTCCTTTTAAAGGAAACATTGTAAGTCACAAATAAGAATGCTATAAACATAGGAGTTATCTATTAGGTTTCTCTGGAAGAGATTAGAGCTTTATCTGTTTTTCTTTTTCTTTTTCTCTTTCTTTTTTTTTTTTGCAGCCAGCTAGCTACTCCAGGTGGATATTGCATGTCATAATTATGATTTTAGTACCACAAGAAGTAACAAGATGGATAGAGAAGTTGTCTGTCACTAACAGTTAATAAATGTTATCAGCCAGGAGTAGCCGCTTGAGGCAGAGGCAGGCAGATATTTGCTGGTTCTGGGTGAGCCCAGAAGTGGAACAATGCTACAAAGTGTAACTTTTTAAAATTTTTTGTTTTTTCTTGTGCTAGAGAGGGAAGCCAGTTCTTGTATGTGATAAGCATGCCTCCCATCACTGAGCTATATTTGTAGCTATATGTAACCCTAGAGATATTTTTATGTGGAAATATGTGTGATGTTTTAAGGGATAGAGCATAGGTAGAAGAGGCCTATGTGTTTAGCAGAGAGAAAAGTAATGCTGTGAGTCTGCTGGAAAGAAACCTTGACTGTTAAAGCCGCTCACCACATTCAACTGTCAGTGCTCTGAGGATCCAATTCCAGTACTAATGCTTTAAGCTAATTTGCTATGGTAACTCACACAGTGCATTGCGAATATTAATCACCAAGGAACAGCCATTCATCTGATAAACAACCTAATTTTGCAAAGATCAGTAATCACCTTATTATATATGGCCATTGCCAAAATACTTGCGCTTTGGGATGAAAGCTCATTATTTTATGACCAAATAAATTTCTCAGTGTTTTGTTCTCAGAAATTTCCTTTTTCTTTTTCATTTTGAGACAGGGTCTTATATACATGTAGTACAAGTTGGCCTCAAATTTGCTATATAAGCTGAGGACGAACTGATCCTCCTGCTTTCATGTCCTAATTCTTAGGGTTGCAAGCATGTGCCACCATGCCTAATTTATGTGATACTGAAGATTAAGCCAGTGCCAGGCAAGCACCACATGAACTCTCTAGCTGCTTTTTTGTTATTCTTAATAATAAGGTGGCATTTTAATTGCTACCGTAAAAAATAAAGTTCTTACATACATTGCTTGTTTTACTTTCCATTAATGTAATCTTGTATTGTAAAAAACCTAGTTTGTAGCAGTTGTTTTACCTACAGTCAAGCTGGATCTACATAGTGTTGTTATAATTATGTGCCAGATGTAAGTGGAGAAATAGCTTAAGGTTTTATATTTTTATTTTTGCAGTGCTAGGATGGAACCAAGTTCTTGCACTTACTAGCTTGAGAACTCTACCATTGATTCTCATCACTAGCTTCAACATTAAGATTTCTTATTTTTTGCAAGAGTCCCATGCTAGCCTTGACAAGTCAACCATCCTCCTCCTGCCTAGTCCTGGAATTACAAAGGTTAGTCTTGATGCCCAGCTATAAATACTTAGGTTTTAAATGAATGAAGTTTGCTTACATTCTAAGTTCTCTTTCATTTTTTTAAAGTTTAAACAATATAAAAAGTAAATTTGCAGCAAGAGCAGCAGGTAAGTAACATGTAAACCTAAAAATCCTCCATAGATATTTTTCTGTTCTTTTCCCTCTGAATCCTCTTACTTTTCCTCCCCTGCCCCTTCTCTTACCCCAACTCTCCATTCTAAGAAATCATTTACTTGGATATAAGTTCATGAAACTTCATAGCTAGTTTCTAGAGGTTCCCTTAAGAAACATGAAAGAAGGCAGGGAAACAGTCTGGGTATTGGAATGTGGTGCATGGATCAGCAGTTCTGCTGTGCTTCTATGATTCTAGCACACAAGAATCTGCCCTTTTGAACTGTACAGGGTCTTAGCTAGGCTGGACTGGACTGGGTTGAGCTGAGCCTGGCAGTGTGGCTGTTTTATCCTATTAGGAGTGTTGAGTTACTGCTCAACACATGGCAAATAGTGAGAAAAGCTCTAAGACAAGTGTTCTGTGAGACTAATGTTCCCCAAAGTCTCATGTGGAATGTTACTTAGTCCATTTCTAAGACTCCCGTCTTTTATGTATTCTCAGGACTGAAGAAGTGAGTGCATGAATGTGTGCTTGTGTGTCTGGGGAGCATTTTAGGAATGGATGAAGGCAGTTTTACCTTTTTGAATGAAGTATCTCATTTTTACAGGTAACTAACACAAAAGCAACAAAGGTTATTCCTCAATGAAAGCTCACCATGCTTGCAATAAATTTGGATAAGTCTCCTTAAATATCAAACTACAGAGGCTGTGGGATAATTTGTGCTTGGAATAGCTCTTAAGGTATCTATCTAAAAAAATTAAGTTGTATCTAAAGGGGTCCAGGGAGATGGCTCTACTGGTAAAAGCACAAAACTGAGTTTGATTCCTGGTTCATATGATAGAGTTTCCCTGTGACTTCTGCACATGAGACATGGTGTGCACTTATTCATTGTGCATGTCATACACAAATAAAAATATATGTATAGCAATCTTATTTGCATTATCACCCTTGATAAGTCATGCTTATGATTTTTATCTTCTTTATAGTTATTGTTAACTTCTCAGCATTTTAAATTCATTTTACTGTTTTTCTTGATAAATACAAAATAAAAAAAATATAAAAAAAGTGATATCTCTGTTTGTGATACAGTATTTAAATAAAGAAAATGAGTGACTGGAATAAAAGGACTCATGAAGGTGTGTATTGTTGCTGGGGCTGGAGTCCTTGTACCTCTAGGCAAGCTTTTATACTGTTGCTACATCACTATCTGTGTGAGAATGTATTTAATTCCACCTTCATTGCCTGGAGTTGCTTTCTGTTCTGTGACTCCTAGTAGAGGCCCCTGTTCATTGTGTTGTGACTTCTGCATTGCTGAGGGAGAGGGGCTATACCAATCATCTTATGACAAGGTGAAATTTTAATTGTAGCAAAAAAACTTTTGGTTCTCATAGCATGGTAAGAATTTTCTGGGATTTTGTTTTCAGAAGCTCTACTGGGAATGAGAAAATTAATGAGTGGACATTTAAGAGACTGCTACATTGTAATTTCTCTGCTGTTTCCTGTGTTTACCTCCAACACTGATAAAAAGGCAACCTTTTATAGTTTATATACCAAGAACTTGAGCATCAGAGACAATGGGGAAAAGGACATTTCCTAGCCATTATTTTTTATTGGTCATTGGTTTGTTCAAGTTGCATTTCTGGTACCATGAGAGGGTTGTGTAAACATGTTTCAGCAAGGAAGTTCAGAGTGGCTTCCTTTTAGTCAGCACTCATCTACCACTCATCAGACTCCAGAATGTTTCAGCCGCTTTGATACTTTTTTGTATGTGTGTTTGGTCTGTGGCATTCATACACTGGGTAGGGTCTGTGAGGTCAAAAGACAATGTTTGAGGCAGGTTTCTTGTTCATCACGACATTTACCAAGCTAGTTGGCCCATGAGCTTCTGGGGAATAAGTACACTGGGATTGTAGATATATGCTTTTGCATCTAACTTTACATGGGTTATAGGTATCTGAGTTCAAGTCTTCATGGCTGCATGCCAAGTGTTTTATCTACTAAGCCATCTCATTAGCCCTTTTTGGTCTCAAGCCTGTAGCATGATTTGGAGATGGTAGGACCTTTAAGAAGTGGGGCCTCAAGCAGCAAACCACAACCACTGAACAGCTTGGGATCAGAAAAACCCTGGACTGACCCTTCAAACCCCAGTCCATCTATAGGAACACCTGACTCACTCTTGAGGGAGGGGGGACAAAACTGGATTTGGCCGGGAGTGAAGACTGATCCAAGCATTATTGGGCCAGTGTGACCATAGGACTGTCTGATCCCTGCCCAGGGAGGGGATGGGGAGTTGCAGAGAAGAAAAATGATCAGATGTGGTGGGAGGGGGAAAAGACTTTCAATAAGGATATACAGGGATGGAAAAAAAAATTCAGAGGGAAAGCTGAACACAAAGAAAATGTATGTGTAGTAATCTTATTTGCATTTCCACCCTTGATAAGCCATGCTTATGATTATTATCCTCTGTATAGTTATTGTTAACTCTTCGGCATTTTTAAATTCTTTTTACTGTTTTTTTGATAAATACAAAATAAAGAAGGAAAAAAAAGAAAAAAAAGAAAAAAAAAGAAGTGGGGCCTCATTAGAAAGAAAGGTAGATCATTGGGGACATGCTATTCAAGGGGATATAGGGACTGCAGTCACTTGTCTCTCTTTGCTTTCCAACAGCCTTGAGGTAAGCAGCTTGCTTTCACAGAGCCCCTGGCAACTTGATGCTATCAACAAAGTTAATTGGATTTAATGACCAGGGGCTGAAACTTGAAACAATTAAAGAAATCTTTTCTCTTTTATAAACTGATAAACTCAGGTATTTTGTTGCAGTAAAACAAAACTGACCAACTTACCAGGGTCTAACATGGGGGTGACACAAAGAATTCTCAATTCTCTATTTATGGTACTATACTAGGTAGAACCTTGTACATGCTAGACAAATGTTTATATCACTGGCATACAGTGTGCTGTGTTGCCTTATTGGATTGGAATTCAGACATCATACATGCCATATCTCAGGGCCCAACCCAGACTTGCCCAATTTCAGACTAGAGGTTGAAAACTCAGCCTGCTACTTGCTTTCTTGTGAATTCTAGGCTAGACTTTGAGAACACCAGCTTTAATGATCTGTTCCTTATATCCAGATGATATTGGAAACTGATACACCTTCACTGTTCTACTTCCTCCAGCTAGGTCCCACCCTCTAAAGTTTACAGCATTTCCCAAAATAGTACCACCAGATAGGAATCAAGGACTTAACACTTTGGACCTATGGGAAGTAGTTCATAGTCAAATCATGACAGCATTCACTCACTCTAAATATGTATACATGCAAATATGTATGTATGTATTTGGAATTAAAGACAAAGTCTCACTTTCTTGCCTAGGCTGGCCTTTGAATTTGTGGGCTCAAGTGATCCAGCCGTTTCAGCCTTTAAAATAGCTAGGACTACAGACATAGGCTGCCTTGCTTGGCTTCTTTGATATTTTATGCATCACTGGTACTTTGGTGGTTTATTTCAATCTGTCAACCAACAATCTGTCAATTTACCTACACATACAGTTTTAAAAATGGCAATGTAATGGCCATTATTTTGAATAGACAAAAAGAAATTCTTAGCCAGGTATGACATAAAGATGGCCCTAGAATTAGATTTGGGGTAGAGATTAACATAGGAACCTTTTATGCTGATTAACCTTAAAAAAAATCTTTCTTCGTAGTTAAAATCTTCCAGTCTCTATGTTTATATTCACTACCATGAAAAAACCTTTTCTTGGTGCCTTTAGCTCCATCTCATTCCTTGGAACTGGACAGGCACTATTGCCTCTCCTGCTGGTCTTTTTTCCTGCGATTTCTTTATGTAGAGTGTTCATACTGCTTCACTGGGGTATCTGTCTATATAGAGTGTTACATACTTTATGTAAATCACATGTGATAGCTAGACTACCTCTAAAATCAGTTGTGTCCTTTACTATTTGTACCTGGGTTATCCATGAGGCAGGTGACAGCACCCACCTTCAGGGGAATAGAAGTGGAGAACTGCAGGTTTCCCTTTGGTAGGGGGCCATATTTGAAGATGCTGGATTGGAGGTCCCCCAAAAAGGAGTGGGGAAAGGGTCAGGGAGTAGATGAGGGAAAACAGAAACCATCCAATAGTATTGAAGAGGATAAGCAGAGGGAGCAAGTGAGAGGATATAATGAGTGGTATATTATAGTATAAATAACTCTCCAGTGCCAAGACATACAAACCACTAGAGTCCCTTCCGAGTGAAGCTCACTGCCCCAGTTCCCTTGTACCTATTTCTACAAATGCCCTGATGTTGCAGGATGTGAGACCTTTGAGATGTAGAATTAGTAGAAAGAGTTCTAAATGCTTGAAAGCCATCTATATACACAATTGAGCAATGCATTTCTTAGAAATATGCAAAGCCTGTCCTGGGACTTTTCCTTCTTAGAGAAGTCTTCTGGGGAGAGGGAGAGGAGGAGTTGTTATCAAGCAGCCCTGTCTGTGCCTGGTGCTGTTTGATTCCCTTTGCACTGACTGGATTTGTTCTGAAACTCCACCCAGCACCTGCTGTGAGCAGCTTCCTCCTTTGGGAAGTGGGTGCTGGTGTTGCTGGCTCAGTCAGTCAAGGTCATGTCTTAATCCCCAGAGTCCAGCAGATCTTTCAGAGACTTAATGTATTCTGATGGAGAGGTTTTATTATGTTAACTTGACAGACTGCTCAGTGAAGGAGAAAAATACAGCTGGTAGTATTTACTGTAAATACAGAGTTGTATTTTCATTTCCTAACTGGGTGTCAGGAAGTTAGACCCCCAAGGTTCTATGCTTTGTGATTGCTTCTGAAGACTAAAAGTTTACAGGAGAAAGGGTGGGTGTGTATGTGGCACATTGCTAGGCATGGGTTCACGAACCCCTTCTTCCAGTAGTAGCCTTAATATTTTGAGCTTACTCTCGTAAGGGAGTGAGACCCACAGCAACTTCATTCACTTTGTCCCCTTGGAATGCAGGTTATAGTTGTGAAAAAAGCATGTGCTATGCTAAGTTTTAGCAAATTGTCCTTAATAGTCTTGAGTTGGCATATTCACAACTATACCTGGGAAAAAAGGCTTGTGGCTTTTAGCATAAACATATACTAGAATTTTGATTTTAGAAACCAGGTCTCTGGAAGGTCCCCAGGCCTGACCTGGGGACTGGATGGACAAGCCAATATTGTTCCACCTTTCCGCTGGCTGCCTCCTACATGGATGGTTTCTGTTTGGAGGATAAACAAGGTTCGCAGAGTTTAGCTGGTAGGAGCTGGAGTTCCTGCAGTCTCAAGTATGAGGAGAGTCTTGCTATGGAGCCTATTCTGGAAGCCTTGTTGCATGGTGGGGGCTAATTCCCCAGAACTAATGCAATTTATGGAGGCATTTGTCCTTGGCCTTCTGCAGTCTATAGATCTAGAGGAACTGGGAAGGGCAGCATGTAGCACAAATGAGACCAGAAGCTTCCTGTAGCCCCTTCAAGACTTGAGGCCCAAGGCAGCTTGGTTGGTAGCAGAGTTCCTGAGTTCCTTTGTTCAAACACCTGTTTTCTATGGACAAGTGACTGCAGGTGAAATAGGAACCATATCTAGCTAGTCTGCTCTTTAACAGGGGATGAACTTTTTACAGCATCATTTCCATATTCTATAGTCCTGAATGCATTGCCTGACTGAGAGAAGCTGCTCAGAAGGTTGGAAGTAGAAATTGTTAAGAACACTTCAGACCATCACTTTTGTGCCTTTTCAGAATCTGTCTTCCTTCTGTAGCTTCCCCTCCCCCTTTCTCTCCCCTTCACCCTTGCTTTGGGACAGAGTCTTCCTTCAGTCTGCTCATCCTGGACTCCAGATACTGAAATCACCATAGTCAGTGCCCTTCCTCTCAGAATTTTATGGAAGCATGTAATTTTCACCTGTTTTTGTTGTTCATACTACGAGTACTTGAACTCAACCCAGGCCCTCTTGCATGAGATAATTCCCAGTCCTCATTTTGATTTTTGACACAGAACATCACTACATTGCCCAGACTGGCTCCAATCTCAATCTGTACCTCAGGCAGTCCGTAAATTTGCAGTCTCAGGTATGAGAATTCATACTTGCCAAGCTTCCCAAATAGCTGGGGCTAGAGGCCTGTGCCACCAGCCCCACTAGTTTACTAGATTGTTTTTTGAGACAGGGTTTCTCTGTGTAGCCTGGGCTGGGCTGTCTTGGAACTAACTCTGCAAACCAGGCTGACTCTTAATTCAGAGATTGGGCTGCCTCTTGAGTGCTGAGATTAAAGGCGTGAGCCACCATGCCCAGCTTCATTTTAATACTTTAAGTTTAGTGACTTAGTAAATTCAGAGTTTGTGTGTTTATCACAATACAATTTCAGGACATTTCCATCCCTGGCCCCCAAAATGATGCTTTATACCTTCGAAGTACTCATTCCTGCTCAGGTCCTAATCTCAGACAACCAAGAGGATGTTCTCCAACTCTCTAGTTGGGCCTGCCATGGACATTTCTCATAAGTAAAATCATATAACATTTATTTTTTTGTGTCTGGCTTTTGTGTAGCACTGAACAGACTCATCTTTTGCTATGACAGAACACCATGAGTGAGGAAAGGGTTTATACAGCTTGCACTTCCACATTGCTGTTATCATCAAAAGAAGTCAGGGTAGGAACTCAGACAGGGCAGGATCCTGAACATTGGAGTGGATGCAGAAGCCATGGAAGGGTGATGCTTACTGGTTTATTTTCCATGGCTTGCTCGGCCAATTTTTTTTTTCTTTTTAGATTTTTTTTATTTTATTTTTTAGTTGACATCATTTGCAAACATTAACACAAATATCAACAATTGTAAACAATAAAAATACACTTAAAGAATGGTATTTTATATCAACTAATATGAGACAATTTACCTGATATGCAGTAAATAATTTCTCTGAACTGTAGCCTCTTGATCAGAATAGACTGACCAATTGTCTTATAAGGTCTTTACAGTATGATAAAAGGAATTAGGGTCCTATTTTTTTCCCCTTTTTTATAAGGTCTTTACAGTATGATAAAAGGAATTAGGATCCTATTTTTTTTCCTTTTTTATTATTTGGTGATTTTACATCACACACCACATCAAACTCAGTTATCAGTCCTTTCAGTTTCATACCCACTCTTATGATCTCCCTGTTTACTAAAAAGCCCATTCATGCTGTTCATTTATCTACTGGGGCATAATTAAATACCAGCCCAGGGATGGTACCACCCACGGTGGGCTGGACCCTCCCTTATTGATCACTAAATGAGAAAATGTCTCATAGCTGGATCTCATGGAGGCATTTTCTCAACTGAGGCTCCTTCCTCTCATGACTCTAGCTGGTGTCAAGTTGACACAAAACCAGCCAATACAACTGTCAAGGTTCATGTATACTGCAGAAGGCCTGGCAATTCATTCCCATCTGGTACTGAGTATATATTCCTTGTATGGATAGACCACTTTGGGTGGTTTCCTTCATCAGCTGATGGGCACTTTTTTTTTTCTTCACTAGACTCTGAATTGTTTCCTAGTCACAATGGGTACATTCTGGGGAGAGAGAACAGGCTCTGGGAATGAGTAAGCTCTGTAGCTTGTGGGGGTCAACTCATGAAAGTCTTTTGAATATAAACTTTATCCTTTGTCATCAGGAGTGGCTTTTTTAAAAATATATGTATTCTAGGACGGTTTGGGAAATCTAATAAACCAAATATTTGAAAAATGTGTTTCATCTTGCCTCTCTCTGACCTCAGGAAGTAGCTCTCAATTTTTGTCATATGGAGAAAAATCTGTAACATCATTAATCTGACAACAAAATGGATAAAACCTTCTGCATATTCTCTGAGTTGTTTCTTGGGTGATAAAACACATTGTACACAAGTCATGTCCTGGTATGCCCTTCTGATGCTGTAGAATGTGGAACAGGGTTAGGCAAAATGGCAGTGCTTCAACTGCAGAAGTTTCACTCTAGTGTGACAGTGGGCTATGTTGTGAAGTTGAGGTCATTAGTTTTGCGTAGTTTTCTTCAATAAAGTTAAGACAGTAACAGGCAGTTAAGCACATGCTGGACCAGGTTACATGCCCTGTGCTTTATCTATTTTCTCCAGTAGGATGCTGTTTGGTGTCCCTGTGCACAGGCTCTTCTCTGTGGCCTGGACACTTCATTATTTTGTCCCAACCCTGATCTCAGTGTCTCAGTAATGAACAGTAGCCCTCTCAAGACTTTTTTCATGGGCTAGTCAGAAAACTTTCAATGGGATACTGCAGTTGCTTCTTCTAGCCTTAGACAGTAGATAACCCTTGTCTGTGCTTATGTATTGGGCCTTTGCTTATGTAGCAGAAAAGCTGGGATTGGGTAGTCCCAAACATTACTATTTTACGGGATTGGAGCACCAAATATACTCAGGGTTTAAATACGGACAGCTGTTTTTAGTTAGATCAGTGCTGACACCCAGGAAAGTCTCAAATAGTATATATAAAAGGCTTGTTATGTGTAGTTTATTATTGTATGTTTTAATAGGAGCGAGCCCTGGGGTGCACAAACTCATGATACAAACATATAGATTAACTCATAACAGCTAAGGAAGACCTTGAGGTAATTTGCAGGAAATAATCTATGTAGGAAGCAACTATACTTAGCTTTTGTTCTCCTTGAGTAATGTTTTGGGAATTCCGTGGCTTAATATATCAACCAGGCTTTTAAGTTTAATCCTTCCTCAGTCTTGGATTAAAGTGGACTACTGGTATACATATGACTGTTCTCCAAGCTTCTATAGGAAGTTCAGTGCAGATCTATGTGCTCCAGCAAGGTAAATGAAAACACAGATAAAAATTTTAAAGAAGAGGATTTTAGAATTACTGCCCAATTGTTTCTCAATTTAGTTAGAAAAACATTTCATTTTCTAGTCTAAGAGGGCTACCTGGTTGTCTAGAACAGCATCATAAAATCACAAGTGAGACCCACTAAAATATAGATTGTAGCTAGATTGGTGATGCATACTTGTTATTCCATCACTCTGGAGGTAGATTCAGGAGGATCATGAATTCAAGGCCAGTCTGGGTCACTGATTTCAAGCCTCCCTGGGTTACATAATTACCACCAGTCTCAATAGACGTACACACACATCCCATACTTCATGCTCAACTCATCTTTTAGCTGATGATCTGTTAATACTTTCACTTTTAGTCTAATGAGAAGAAATCAGAAACCAAATGAGAACCAGATGCATGAAAAGAGCCTTGTCTTTTTCCTGACTGAAATTTCACCAGGTGCCTTTTGGCATAGAGATATACATCACTGAGCAATATTGAGTTACACTGAGTATTAATTATTTCTGTCATTTCCTAATTAGTGTCTAAGACAGCAGCAGCTGATGTGTGTGTCCTATAAGTAAGTCTGAATGGGTGAGGCAGTGACTTGGAGGGACAGTAACAGTTTCCCATGGGTCCCTTTCTGGAGTTTGAGTGCCCTATATCCTAGGAGTTGGCCATTTTCTTGTCATTCACATTTCTTAGCCAGATGTGGAATCTGGCCAGGAAAGAGGAACTCTTCTTTGTTCATTTGACTTGTCTAAGGGGCACAGAGCTTACCTCCCCGGCCCCCATGAGACCATTGGAATTATGTTCCTTCTGCCTGTTCACTTACTCCCAATATAAATTTGTCCTGCCATGATAAGTTAGTGTGCATTTTTCAGAATCTTGTATAAAATTCTCTTTTCTGTCTTAGAGATAGTTTCAGTACTAAACAAAATGGTCTTAAACTTACTATGCAGTTCAGGCTGGCCTTTAAAACTCTGTCCTACTGCCTCAGACTGTGCTGGAATTACAGGCCTGTACTACCACATTCTGTTCAGTTTTATGCAAATGTAATCCTATAGCAGGTCTTATTTTCTGCCTGGAAGTCTTCACTCAGTTATTAGAACAGTGATTCTCAACCTAAGTGTCTCTACTCCCTTAAAGTCACATATCAGATATCCTGCATATCAGATATTTACATTAGGACTTGTAACCATAGCAACATTACATTTATAAAGTAGCAATAAAATAATTTTATGGTTGGGGAATCACCATAACATGAGGAACTGTATTAAATGGCTATAGCATTAAGAAGGTTGAGAACCTCTAACTTAGTGGCTTACCCTTGTTAAATATGTTTTACATTGTTAGATTGCAAGTTACATGCTGGATCTTGTAGATCTTTTTGAAATATTAGATGTTTTTAAAGATTTATTTTTATTATTTTAAATTATTTGTAAGTCTCTCTGTCTGTCTATATGTGGGTTTGTGAATGTGAGGGTGGGGGCATTGGATCCCCTTGATCTGGAGTTACAGTTGCTTGTGAGTTGCTGATGTTGGTGCTAGAAACTGAACTAGGGTACTCTGGAAAGTACTCTTCTCTTTCTCTTCAGTCTCTAAAAGGTAATATTAAAGGGGCAGTTGGAAGGAAATCCAAGAGGAAGATCAAAGAAAACTTTCTTGGTTTATAGAGATTTATTTATTTTTTCTTGTTGAGACAAACTTGGTGCTTTCTTTTCCTCCTTTGCTGGAGATTAAACCCAGGGCCTTATGCATATCAGGCATATAGTGTATCACTGAGCTGTGTGGGACTCCAGCTGTTTAACCTCTCTAGTGGTGTGAACCTGGGAGAACAGGGCCTAAAGTTGTAGCGGACTGAAGTCTCATACAGTAGTTCACTTTATTGAGAGGAGAGCATCAGACAATTTGTACTCTGAGGGTGAAGAAGAGTCGCCTTCATAAAGTGTCCAATTATAAGAATGAGCTGCACGTGGCAAAACATGAATAACAACACCTGTAGTAACTTAGTCCTGTCCACTTCACCTGGGAGCAACACACAAACATTCCAAAAACAATTCCGTGATTTTGAAGAAACTGAGGTCACAGGACTCTTTGAGTTTTCTCATAAGCATTCAGAATTCCCCTCACATGATTCCATTCTTGAATTGTATTCTAACACCCAGCTTTTCTTTTTCTAGCTTTTCTTTTATTTTCTTTGGTTGATTTCTGCATTCATTTGAAATGTTATGGAACACTGACTGCAACTTTGACTTCACTTTCCAAGTTCACATAAAATTTCTATTTTATCTGCAAAGTGGTTGGAGACAAGGTCTTCTGCACCTAGCCCCCACAGAAGGATCAAATTCTTGAGGCTGTTAAGTGATGCTATGGCATGCATGTACCCCCTTAAATAAGCATAATTTTATTTTTTAGGTAATTATTGTATTCTCTATGGCAATAAAAAATAGAAAGTATGTATGGATTTTCACAATTTGTAAAATTCATGTTATATATCTCTTTCCTTTTTATAGTATTGGTCACAAAACCCCAAACCTGTGCATACAATGGCAATAAGTTACACCCTCATCTACTTCCCTCCCTTTAATGTGAATTATTTAACTTGTTCATTTGGGTCATGCTATAAATTTGCTGTTGGTTTTTTTTTTTTTTTTTTTTAGTCAGAATTTTGCTATATAGCTTAGACTGACTTGGAACTGAATGTATAGACCAGGCTGGCCTGGAACTCGAGGTCTTTCTTCCTCAGTTTCTTGGGTACTGGAATATAAGCATTAACTGTTATGCTTGGCTCCACTGTATCTTTGATGTGCAAGCTTCATGTTGTAATATGACAATTTATGTAGTAAATAGTGAATTATGATTTTTCAATTATGACTTTGATGTGTTTCTTTTTATTCATTTTTATTACACTTTTGTGTGTGAGAGAGGAAGAGAGAGATAACAAAAACAAATGTATATCTTTTAGCAGCTAGATCTTTCTTTCCTCCTTTCTTAGTACTGAGGTTTGAACTCGGGTTGTCAGGTTTGGAGGCAAGTGCCATAATCTGCTGAACAATCTCACTATCCCTATTTTTATTCTTTAAACAACAGAAATTTACAACTTGTAAAGTTTTTCTTTCACTTATTGTCCTGCTTTATGATTTATGTGTATTCATTGCTTTTCTTTTGCTGAGGATGGAACATAGAGCCTTGTGCATGGTAGGCTAGAAGTTGTATTCCATTAAGCCAAACACCAAGCCCCCCCTTTCTTTTTTTAGATGGAATTTGCTTTGTAGTTCAGGTTGATCCCAAACTCTAAATCCTCCTCAGTAAGCTACCACATGTACCAAACTCCCTTTCTTTCTACTTTTCTCCCCTTCTCTTTCTCTTCCCCTCTCTTTTCCTCCCTATATTTCTCTCACTTTTCTCCTCCTCCTCTATTTGTGCTGGGAATAGTACCTAAGACCCTGCCTGCCCATGCTAACCAACTGCTCTGTCCCTGAATTATATTTACAACACTTTCAAAATTGTTCTCTCTCCATATCCCCTTTCTTTTCTTCTCTCTCTGCCTGCCTTTTTCCTCTCACCTCTCCCCTCCTATGTTGTTTTGATCAGCATGACATGGCACATACATACATACTTGGGAAGAAGAATTTCAGTTGGGAAAATGCCTCCATCTGGATTGCCCAATCTGTAAGGCATTTTCTTGACAAATGATTGATGTGGGTAGTGGTGGTGGGAGTTGGTACTACCTTTGGACAGATGCCCCTGAGTTGTGTAAGAAAAGCAGGCTGAGCTAGCCATGAGGAGCCAGTAAGTAGCACCCCTCCATGGCCTCTCCATCAGGTCCTGCCTCCAGGTTTCTGCCTTAGTTTCCTTTTCTGAATTCTCTTAATGATGAACTATAAGCTGTAATTTGAAATAAACCCTTTCTTCCCCAAGTTGCTTTTGGTCATGGTATTTTATCACAGCCATAGAAACCCTAAGATACCTCTCCTTCCTCTCCTTATTTATTTTCTTTTCCCCTTTCTTTTCTTTCCTGGATTTTATAGAGTCCAGGATTGCTTCCAAATACATAGGTAGCCATGGATGAACTTGAACTTCTGATCCCGTTCTAACTCTCTATCTCCTGAGTGCTTGAATTATATGCATGTGCCACCACACTTATTTTTGTTGTTGTTCTTGTTTTTAAATGAAGTTTTGGTGATTAAATCCAATGCTTCATGCATCTTGGGCAAATAGTCTTCTACTGAGCCATATCTTCTGCTCCCAATTTTTCTTAAACTTGAGGAACTAATGAAAATTCTTATAATACCTATGTCTTATATAATTTCTTTTTGATGATGAAATATCTTCAGGGGATAAAACAAATAATTTTCTTCCGAAAGCATGCTAGTGATCAGTGATGCTGAGCTCAAACAGAGGCAGAGAAAACTATTCCAGGCAGGAAGGTATACTAAGTAGTATATCCTGTAGATGTGTTCTTTGTCTTAGACTCTATTGTTCTATATCTTGAATATAAACGTTTTAGGTTTCAGAATAGTGCCTGAAGCTCTGTAGTAGTGCCATGTGCTATAATGGTTCTTCTACTTTCTTGCAGACCCAGCAAGTCTGCAAGAAAGTAGTGACAGTGAATCATGGTAGTCCATTTACCCATAGTAACAGTTGGCCAGGTTTTTCTGATATGAGCTTGGTAGTCCATTGTTTTAGGTTTGAATGACCACTACAACTCTGTTTCAGACATTCAGGGCTGTCATAGCAGCCACAGACTCTGCCTGACTGAATGGTTGTGGCTGTCAGTAAATAAAACTTTATTCACAAATATAGGTAGCAGGCAACATTTGACCTCATAGATAATAGTTTATCTACCCTTGTTCTGTTGAAAAAGTATTTAAAAGTATTTGCTCCAGTGACTTAATTTCCTTGTGTTTTTGTTTTTTGTTTTTGTTTTTGTTTTTGCTTTTCTAGAGGTCTGTTTTCTTTGCTCATTATCTGCTGGGGATACATGCACTGATTTTTAAGGAAGGTAAGGATTTTGATCACTAAGGAATGTTGATGTATGACTTTTCCAGGGTAATCTGTTTCTAATCATTCAAGATAGCAACATCAGATCAATAATACTGTTTCATCTAATTCTACTTTGGTGAACATTGATGTTCCTCACAAGAGCATGGGTGATTCTCAGGCAGCTACATCATCAAAAATCCTCACATACCACCATGAGTGATGACTCACAGAAGCTACATCACTGCAGTTTCCTGTACAATGTGCAGACAACCATGCCAGCTGAAGAATGCTCCCTCCCTCCCAAATTGTTTACTGTTTCTTTAACCTTGGGAAAGGTCCTGTTGAGACTTCTGAATTTCTTGTAAGTATCAAAATCTTCCTCTCTCTCTATGGAAAAATGTTTTAATCCTAAAGAAACGACCACACAGCGAATTGTTTTGTGATATTTGCAGCTATGCAGTCAACCTGATCAAGTAGCAAGATAGTGATTGATTGGAACACTATAGCAGCTACCCTGATTCATATAGCTTTTGAAATTTTATATCTGGCAGGTTCATTCTTTCCAGTTAACTTTCTTTTGCCCTGTCCTTGGAAAACAGGTAGAGACTTTTGTTGTTAAGGATGATGGAGGAGGTGGGATGCTTAGAACCAGATGTCAGCCATAAGCTATGGCCATACATACCAGTTCTTCCCTGTATATATAGCAGCTCTGCGGGGATCTTTCGCTTTTCCTTTTCTGCCTTTCTTAGTTCTTCTTGACTCTTAATCTCATCAGCTCTGCTAATGGTAGGCCTTCTTGGGGACTGGCAAGGTTGCTCAGTGAGGGTGTATGTGCCTGTGCAGAGAATGGCCCAGAAATTTTTGTATCAGGTAGCTTGGAATACACAGCAGAGTGCTATAGAAACAGCAAGAGAGACCCTGCTTTATCAAGTTGGAAGGGGAGACCTGACTCACAGAAGTTGTTCTCTTATCTCTATACATGCATCATGCAACGTGCTTGTCCACACTCATGTATACATAGCAGTAATGACAATAATAGTAATAATTTGAAAAAATCTTTAAAGATAGGGCCAAGCTGGTGGGATACACCTTTAATCCTAGCACTCAGAAGACAGAGGCCTGTGGATCTCTGTGAGTTCAAGGCTACTCTGTTCTGTATAGTTCCAAGATAGCCAAAGCTACATAGTGAGACTACATCTCCAAAAATCAATCAATCAGACAGAAATTCCTTTTGGGGCTGGAGGGAAGGCTCTATGGTTAAGAGCACTTGTTCTTGTAGATAACCCAAGTTGGTTCCCAAGACCCACATGACAACCCACAACTATCCCTAACTTCAGTGCTAGGAGATTTAACAGCCTCTTTTGTCCTCCTTGCCGCAACATGGTGCAATACATATATGCAGGTAAAATAGTTATGCACATAAAATGAATCCAAAAGAAATAAAATATAGTCCCTTTTGAATGAATGGAAAAATGTTATTTCTGGCAAACCTTCCTATACATTTTAAAGAATGAATATAGCCATGTAATCTACTACCCTGATTCAAGGCTAGAGATGTAGCTTAGTGGTAGCATGCTTGCCTAATATGCAGAAAGCTCTGAGTTACATCCCCCCCAAAAGAGAACACTTGTATATGTTCTAGAAGGGCTTAGTGCTCTGATCTTTAGTTCTACCTCTCCAAAGGTACAGCTATCTTGAATTTTCATATAATGGCTATTTTATATTTATATATAAATAAAGTTCTATTTGTGTCTAGCTTTTTTCTGTTGATATTTTGTGAGATTCATGCATATTATTGCTGGTAAAAGAATTTTTATTGCTGTGAACCATTCTTACGGGTGCCTTTGTTTGTATGGTTTTATTTTTTGAGATAGGGTATTACTGTGTAGCCCAGGCTGGCCTGGTACCCATTATTATTGCTCAGGCTGGCCTTCATTCAACTCATAATCCTCCTGCTTCAGCCTCTTAAGTGCAAGGGATGCAAATGTGTGCCATCTTAGGCAGTTCCTAAAGGGCACTTTTGAAAGTCTTTAGGATTGTATTAATTACTTTTTATGGTTGTGATAAAACACCATAACTAAAAGCAACTTACAGAAACAAGTCAATTTTGGTTTATGGTTGCAGAGAGATAATAGTTCATTTTGGTGGGATATATGGCAGTATACTATGTGTAGGTATGTGTACAGGTTACCATGGATGTCAACGTTGTTGGATACCGCTATAACTGGAGTTACAGGTGGTTGTAAATTACCTAACATTGGTACAGTGAACCAAACATAGGTCCTATGGAAGAGCAGTGTGAGCTTTTAACCACTATCTCTCTAGCCTCTAGGAAACTTAAAAGGGCAGTCTTATCTCCAGAACATTGACTTTATTCTGTTGTATTTTGTTTTTCTTTTGCTGTTAACCATTTATATTTTTCTGTGCTTGTGTACTCTCATTCAGTAACTGAAACCAAAAAAATCTGCTAGAATCAATCTAGAAAAACAAGATTATAACCAGCCCCCATGAAAAGGAATTAGATCTTGAAATTGTCTTTTTCATGGCGTTGAGGTTTGTTTTTGTTACAACATAGGTCTATATTCTGAGTTGTGAAATGGGTATTTGCTTAGAGTCTGTAAAAGGCCCAGTCTGTGAGATTGGAACTGTGGATTTTTGTTTTCTTTTTTTTTGTTATTGTTGGTTTTGTTTGATTGTTTTGTTTTGTTTTTTTTTTTGAGACAGTTTTCTCTGTCTAACAGTCCTTGCTGTCATCTTACTCAGAGATCCACTTGCTTGTGCCTTAGGAGTGCTAGGATTAATTTACCACCACTGTCCAGCAAGGAATGTCATGGTTTTCTTTCTTTCTCTCCCCTTCCCTTCATTTATTTATTTGTTTGTTTGTTTGTTTGTCCTGGCCAGGTTTTCCTCCCAGTCCCTCTCCTCCACCCCATCTCTGTCCTCCCCCATCCACTCCTCTTCCATTTCTGTTCAGAAAGGGGCAGATTTCCCATGGGTATCAACAAAACATGGCATATCAAGTTGCAGTAAGACTAAGCACCTCCCCATATATTAAGGCTGTGCAAGATGACCCAGTATGAGGAGTAGGGTCCCAAAAGCCAGTAAAAGAGTCAGAAACAGCCCCTGTTCCCACTGTTAGCAGTCCCATAAGAGGACCAAGCCTCACAACTGTAACATATATGCAGAGTGCCTAGGTCAGTTCAATGCAGGCTCCCTGGTTATAGATTAAATCTCTGTGAACCTCTAAGAGCTCAGGTTAGTTGATTCTATGGGTTTTCTTGTGGTGTTCTTGACCCCCTCCCTGCCTCCCACACACCTTTCTTCTTCTTCTGCAGGATTTCCCCAAGCTCTGCCTAATGTTTGACTGTTGGTCTCTGCATCTATTTTCATCAGTTGCTGGGTTAAGACTCTTTGATGATAATTAAGAATGTCATTAGACATCATTTATTACATTGAAATTTTTCTGTCCAGTCATTCTTGGTTCTGTCCTAGGTCTCTGCATCATCCAGCCTCTGGGTCCTGAGGCTCTAGGCAGTGTCAGGGGTGGGTTTACTCCTGGCATGAATTTTAGGCAATACCAGTCATTGGTTGGCTACTCCCTGAACTGGCCATCTATTGTGACCAGGAACACTTTAAGGGATTGGAATACCAACCCAGCCATATAACCTTCAACCTGTAGCCTGTCCTGCCTATGGAATGTGCTGGGTAAGGATGGCCTAGAGATTGAGGGTTGTGGTTTTCTAACCAATCTTATTGAGTGTCCCTTGTGTATTAGAATGCATTATATGCCAAATGCAGGAAAAAATTGTTTTTTGTTGTCAAAATAGCTGTGTGACTTTAGATATGGCAGGTGAGAAATATCAGCATGCTTCTGAGGTATTTTCAGTACATGTAAACAAACACAAAGGGACCCAGTGTTATGGAGATAACTAATGTTACCTGATGTTCATACACATACACTGCCACATTCCAATACCACATTCTAAAGCTCCTTGGCATTTACAGTGCAGGCTGATTATTTTTTAAGAATGTCTTCCATTTAATTTCCTCATGCATGTCATAGTGAATGATCATTTTTGACCATTGTATTTTAATCATTTGCATTTATAGCTGCTTTCCTCATCACCTATAGTACCCAGGAAAGGAGTAGGGAGAGGTATTTAGCACCCTGATTATTTAACAATATCCTAAAAGGTATATACTACAGGGAGCTAATAGCTCTGGTGAATTATTGCAAATGCTTTGTGGGTTAAAGGGAAGAACATATTACAGAGATCCACAAATCTACATTTATAGTTTGTTTCACCAGATATGGTTTGCTCAAGGATCATCTTGGATTTATGTATCTCTTGTGGATATTTATGTTACTGAAGTTAAGTTGGATAGATTTTGAGAAGCTTGTTGCATGTGTCTAAAATATTTAAATGTTTAATATCTATTCCATGATATAAAAATTCCTTTGTGGCTCTGTGGATATAACTCAATGGTAGAGTGCTTGTCTGGTATGTGTAAGGCTCTAGGGTTCAATTTCCAACACAGCCCAAAGATAAAACAATTTCCCTTTGCCATAGGGATGTCAGGAGAGGAAATTTCACATTTTGTGATATTTATGCTTTATTACCAATTAACTATATGAACATGAGTGCTTTACTGCATATTTCTGACTCCCCTCAAATCTGTTCTTTGGTTGGGTATGTTTGTGCTTGCATTGGTACTAACTTAAAATAAAAGTTAGTGTTTGTCTAGAATGACTGCAGAAAGGAGTGCAGCTTTTAATGTGTTCTATGCCATTTTTTCTTGATTACTGTTATTTTTTATTAGTTTCTAACCTGTTGAGTATATGATAACAGATAACTAGCCATATGCATTGCTATTTATTTGTTTGTTTATGTAAATAAGTTATTTGCCTGTATGTTTATCTGTGTGTTTGGTACTTATGAAGGTCAGTAAAGAGCATCAGAACCCCTGAATCTAGGCACAGATGTTTATGAGCCATCATGCAGGTTCTGGGAACCAAATTCAGATCCTTTTTGTAAAATCAACAGGTATTCAGGTCTTGACATAGTTATAATTTGAAGGTTTTTTTTTAAGATTTTGTTTGTTTTGAAACAGGGTCTCTCTGTATATAGTTCAGACAGGTCTGCAACTCATAATGTAGCCCAGGCTGACCTCAAAGTCATCATTTACCTGCTTTTGCCAGGACTACAAGGATATGCCAGCGTGTCCACTATTTCTCTAATTTTAAAAGGGGTAGAAGATTTGTTGTAGAAATTATTGTGAAGTAAATTGGTAGCCTGCTTCTGGAAGGTTCTATAAGGGTTCATCATCTTTAGAACAGGCAGTGAGGGCTGGGGTATGTCTCAGTGGTAGAGAGCTTGCTTGGTTAACATGGAAAAATATCTGGTTTCCCCCTAGTACTACAGCAAAAGAAGTGTAGAGGGAGTGGGGGGTTGTAGAAGGTTGGTGTCACAGCTAATGTAGTGCAAATATGGCTTAGATCACCAACTACATGAACTGGGTATATAACTGTAATCCCAACATTTCAAAGGTATAGGCAGGAGGCTCAAAAGGTCAAGCTTTATCCTTGGCTGCTAAGTTCAAAGCTGGCCTGGACTACATGATGGGCCAAAAGTAGGCCAGTGTTGTTCATTGGAATTTGGCTTATCTGTTTCCATTCTCCACACTACCCCATTTTTTTAATGTAAGAGGTGTTTTATCGGTGGGTGTTAGCAGGTCTTGCGTCACAACATAGGGTTAACCTACCTCCCTTTGCATCTTCGCTTATGGAGACTGGTTGATTTCTTTGCTTACTTGTCTTTTTTTGGTCAGTTCAAGACAGACTTATTATTTTTAATACCAATAGTTAATGTTTCTAAATATCACCAATAATAAAAACAAACGTGATATTCTGTGGGTTAAATAAAATTATAGTGCAGATTCTAATAGGTTTTATATATAGGGATAAAAATTTATATAATAATTTCATAAATAAAAAATATTTTCTTAAAATACTCTTTCCTTGGCATCTTATTAATCCTGCATGCATAAAATGACAAACTTAATATTTTGGAGACTAAAGAATTAATGTATAACAAAAACCATGATGTTTTTATTTTTCATTTTTTAAACTATATTACTTAAAACATTTTTAATTTAAATAATTTTTATCATATTATTTCCTTCCCTAAAGTTTGTTCAGATCCTTTATGCCTCTACACCCACCCAACTTTTAAGATCTTTCTCAAAAACAATCCCAAAAGCCATACATACAATAACAAAACTTCCAAGACCTGGGAAAACACCTACATACACACAAAAACCCCATGGAGTACATTAGTTTTAGTCAACTACCAACTCCTGAACATGAGATTTTCCCTGGAATGGTTGAGATACCCAGTATTATTCCATTATGGAAAACTGATTTCTCCCTCTTAGCAGGTATTAATGACAGTTTCATTGTTAACCTTTACTCCATTGGCTAAATTTGTACTCATTCACTTAAAAATATATAACAAAATTAAAAAGTAATAAGGTAAAACAAAAATTACCACATTAAAGTAGGACAAGACAGACAAATAGAAGGAAAAAAAGGCCAAGAGAGGACATGAATCAGAGACCCACTGGTTCACACTCTCAGGAATCTTATAAAAACATTAAACTGGAACTCATAATATAAGTGAAGTGGACCTGGTGCTTACTTGTGCAGGCAGGCCCTGTGCTTGCTGCTTCAGTCTCTGTGAGTTCATATGAGCATTGGTCATGGTGATTTAGAAGGCTTTGTTTTCTTGGTATCCCCTCTGGCTATTACATTCTTTCTGCCTCCTCTTTCTGCCATTTTTGAGTGTAATGTCCCAAGATCTCTCCCTTTCTTCATAATGTCTGACTGTGGGTCTCTGTGTTTGTTCCCATCTACTGCAGGAGGAAACTTCTCTAATGATGACTGAACAAGGCACTGATCTATGAGTGTAGCAAAATATCATTAGGAGTCATTTTATCACTATTTTTCTTTTTTAAAGACCAGTATTATTTGGTTTTACCTTAGGTCCCTGGGTTATCTAGTCTCAGGTTTTTGGTCACTCTAGCAGCATCAGGTATGGGTTCCATCTCGTGGCGTGGGCTTAAGTCAACTCAGAAATTGTTTGGTTACCGGTACATCACTGTATATACGAGGTTTATGGTTGGCTTAGTGTTACATTTCCCTTTTAGTAGCCTGTAGAGTCCTTTCCTGTACCAAAGATGCTAAAACATAGGAGTAAAGGCTGTATGTAGGCAACAGCTTGACCTGTCCATGTTCTGAGTTGTGTAGGTATTATCTTAAGCAATGGGCCCTTACTGTCAATTTGTGGAGGGCAATCTATAGTCTTGGCAATAGCCTAGGTTGTTTGGAGCTCCCATACAAACTCTTTGGCCAACTAATCAATTTTAGATGTAACCTAAACCCAGCCCTGGAAACTTCATTTGGTGACAAGAGATAGCAATTTGAGACTCTGTCTCGCCCACTATTTGACAATTTCTTTTAGGTTGCCTTTATATATGTATCTATTTTAAGAGGTTTCTCCTGTATTTGGTTTCCTTACTACCCCTCAAATTAAATTCTTCACTTCAGTTCCAATTTTAGCTCTCTATTCTCATAGTCCATCCCTCTACCCCTTCTCTCCTTCCCATTTCCACTTGATTCTCCCATTGCAGACCCCCACTTATCTTTAGAAATCTGTTTTTATTCTGCTTTCCTAATATCTGTTTCTTCTAGTTGCTTTCTATATACCTACCCTCTGTGGATTGTAGCTTGGTTATCATCAATTTAATAGCTAATATCCACATAAAAGTGAGTACATACCATGTTTGTCTTTCTGGGTATGGTATGCCTACCTATAGGATGATTTTTTTCTAGTTTCTTCCATTTGCTTGTATAAATGTACCACATTTTCTTTCCCATTCTTCTGTTGAGGGATATCTAGGTTGTTTCCAATTTCTGGCTATTATGAATAGGGCAGCAATGAACATGTTTGAGCAAGTGTCTCTGTGATAAGATGAAGTGTTGGTTGGTTATATGCCTAAGAGTAGTATAGCTGAGTCTTGATGACAATCAATTCCTGTCTTATTGAGGAACTGCCATACTGATTTCTATAGTGACTGTACAAATTTGTACTCCCAGCAACAATATGTGAGTGTTATACTTATTCTACATCCTCAAAAGCCTGACCTGTTGCTTGTTTTGTTGATTTTAGCCATTCTGAAAGGTGTAAGATGAAACCCCAAAGGCATTTTGATTTGCATTTCCCTTATGGCTAAGGATGTTGAACATTTTTTTAAATAGTTTCTCAGCCATTTGACTTTCCTTTTGAGAGTCCTCTGTTTAGATCTGTTCCCCAATTTTAAACTGGTTTCTCTTGATATCTAATTTCTTCAGTTATTTGTATATTTTAGATGTTAGCCCTCTCTATTGTATTGTGGAGTTGGTAAAAACTTTTCTCATTCTGTAGGCTGACATTTTATCCTATTGATGGTGTTTTTTGCTTTACAGAAACTTTCCAGTTTTGTAAGGTCCTATTTATTAATTGTTGATCTTAGTGCTTGTGCAAACAGTGTTGTGTTCAGTGTTCAGAACTTCTTTTCCTTTGCCCATGAGCTCAAGCCTATTCCCCTCTTTCTCTACTATCAGGTACAGCATATCTGGTTTTATGTTAAGGTCTTTGATCCATTTGGAATTGAGTTTTTGGCCGGTTGTGGTGGCGCACGCCGGTAGGATTTGCTGAAGGAATTGAGTTTTGTGTAGCACGATAAGTATGGATCTATTTGGATTCTTCTACATGTAGTCACCAAGTTTATAAGCACCATTTATTGAAGATGTCTTTTTCCAGTGTGTATTTCTGGCTTCTTTATAAAAAACCAGCTGTCTATAGTTGTGTGGATTTATGTCTGGGTCTTCACTTCAATTCCATTGATCAACATAACTTTTTTTTTTAACAATACCATGCTGTTTTTATTTCTATAGCTTTAGAGTACAACTTGAAATTGGGGATGGTAATACTCCCAGCAGTTCTTTTATTATTTAGGATTATTTTTACTGTCGTGTGTGTGTGTGTGTGTGTGTGTGTGTGTGTGTGTGTGTGTTTCCACATGAAGCTGAAAATTGCTCTTTTAGGATCTGTGGAGAGTTGTGTTGAAATTTTGATGGATATAGCTTTGAATCTGTATATTGTTTTTGTAGGATGGCCAGTTTTACTATTGATCCATGAGCATTGGAGATCTTTCAATCTTCTGACACCTTCAACTTTTTTCTTCAGTGACATGAAGCTTTTATCATACAGGTCTTTCACTTTTGAAAGCTAGTGTCCTGGAGAGAGAGAGAGAACTTGGTATAAGCTAGAGTCATTAAAGAAAGGGGCTCAGTTGAGGAAATGCCTCCTTAAGATGTAGCTGTGAGGCATTTTCTCATTTAGTGATTAATGGGGGAAGACCCAGTCTGTGGTAGGCAGTGCCTATAAGAAGGCAGGCTGAGCAAGTCATAGGAAGCAAGCCAATAAATAACTCCCCTCCATGGCTTCTGCATCATTTCTTGCCTCCAGGTTTCTGCCTTGTTTGAATTCTTGTCCTGAGTTTCTTCAGTGATACTGAAGTATAAGCCAAATAAATCCTTTCCTCCTCAACTTGCTTTTTGGTCATGGTGTCTCCTCATAGCAATAGAAACCCTAACAAAGACAAATTGGTGACAGACTTGACCATGTTTTTGAAAGGATTGTGCTTTTCCCTTCTCAGATTACTTTTGATCATGGTGTTTTATTACAGCAATTGAAAGCAGACTACCACACTGGCTAAAGGACCTTACTTAGGTCCTTCTTTGTGTCTTCAACTTGTAGGACTTTGCTGTTTACATAGAAAGAGAAGGAAAGAAGTTGGCAGCAGGTTCATGTCCACATTTCATATAGTCATATTCTGTCCTGGAACATGTCTTGTTTGCTGTTTTGTTTTCTTATTCGTGTTCTGCAGCTTTCTGAGACAGTGCTGTGGACTATGATATTAGTAGTCTGCCTTTCATTTGTAAAGGGAGTTTTTAGGGGGTGTTCTCAGTTGGTACTTTCAATATCAAGTAGACAAAACCTGAAAAGCTAGTTAGCATGATGGACAGCTGGTATTTAGAAACTAGTCAGGGCTAGCTCCTGAGATGATTGGGATAGTCAGCCATTACAGTCACTTTTCATGTGTAATGTGTGTGTGTGGCAATAGTGCTTTGCCAGGAGCACGTATAGGCAGGCACCTAGACAGTTAACACTATGCACTCGGTAAAAAGTGCTGTAATTTTCTATGATGGATTTCATCATGTTATTTTAGCTTCTGTTTGATGACACTACTTCTGTCTTCCCTTTTAACAGATCAAAAACCCAAAACTTTATTATACCATAAATCTGTTAATCAATTATCAAGCATTTAGATTAGCATTTGACTGCAGAAGGTGTTCCCTGAGTAAAGTCTGTTTTGCTTTTTCACCTTCTAGTTTTCAGTTCAGAAGGGTTTACTATCTTGGAAAGAAAGCGTCTGTTCCTTTAATGAGTTTATGGTCTGAGGGCTGGGGTATAGCTCAGTGGTAGCATGCTTGCTTAACATGTGTTAGGGCATGAGTTCTAATGCCCAGCCCCACCACCTTCTCAAATAAATATTATTGTCCAGAAGAAAGGATTGGCTCATTAAAAGCAGCCTCCCGTGAAGCTGATCAAGATATATTGGAATGCAAAGCATGACTAGTATCTGGCTGAGTAATTCAAAAAACTTTGAAGCAGTTTAGTGTCCATGAAAAGTTTTATGAAGGTTGTCAGAAAAAAAACAAAACCAAAAACCTCCAGGTAACCTTCCAGCAGCACATCAGATAAAGCTGTAGATGGAACAGTTAATGAACTATTTTTTTTCTTTTCTCTGCTTGTAAGAACTATCTTGTAGAGCTGGGGATATAGTGGGGAAATAGATATATCAGTCCTCTGGAGGCTGGCCTAGAATGTACTTACTTTTGGGATCGAATCTAGTCCCTGGAATTGATTCTCAGCACTGCAGTAAAATCAATGAATCAATGAATGAAGAAGACTTATCACTCTTATTTGTATTATGACTGGACAGTGGGTACAATGTACTCCATTCTAATTCTCCAACCACCTATGAGAACTTTCTATCTGGAATCTGTCTAGCTCCTTGCTGATGCTGTGTAGCATGTGACTATTCATTTACTCTTATTGTTGTCACTTTGAAGGCTTGCCTTAAGCTGGATGTGTAGATACAACTTTTTCTCTTGTTATACAGTGTCTACCTCATCACCTGCCACATTTTATTACTATGAACACAGTACTCAATGAATTTCAATTCTAATGGTGGTTCAATGTGACCCACAAAAGACACTGATTATAGTTTCAAAATCTTAAAGCCAAAAGAGGTCTTGAAAACGGTCTAGGTTGAATTTATGTCTTTGGAGATAGGGAAACTGAGGCCCAGGAAGGGCCATGCATTTTATAACTTTGATAAAAGTAAAAAAAAATTACTGCTTTTCAGGCAGTGTCAGGATGCATAAAAGGGCTTTGCTTTTGTTTTGTGAAAAGAAGCTTTCGTATTTGCAGTTTGTGCTGTCCTTCAGTTTGTGATCTACTTGTCTCAGTCTCTGGGATGCTGGGATTACAGAGTGTGCATTCTGCAGCTTTTTGACAGTAGATGTAGATGATACAGACCTACCATTTGCCTCACTCTGTTTGCTTCACATGTAAGTTAAAACAATCTGCAAGATTTAGTATCTAATCTGGGCAGGTTTTACACACCTATAATTCCAGTACTTGGGAGGTTGAGGCAGGAGGTTTAAGGTCATCTTGAGTTACACAGTGAGTTAGAGGCCACTTGGGCTACTATATCTCCAAAGAAAAAGAAAAAACTTATTGTACTTCTTAGTGTGATTGTAGAGGTTGTATTTTTGATAGAATAAAACTTATGTTTGTATTTTCTTAGGTACAACAAACTCAGCTGGTAAGAGGGTGCTATTCATTCCCGCTGGACTTGAAGATTCCTTGTGGGAGGGTCATGAACACCAGACTACCTGCCAGACAGTGAGAAGGGTGACCAAATACCACAATACAGTTAACAGTAAACAAAAATCTGTTTTTAAAACAAATATTTATTTTTATAGTGCTAGTGATAGAACCTAGAGTTTCTGACATGTAAGTCAAGTACTCTACACTGAACCCCATATCTGCCAAATAGAGGTTTGTTGTCTCACAATAAATACACAGTTGAAATTCTGGAAGCTAGATACCCCAAATCAGTGTTAGCAGGGCCACACCCTTTTCTGAACACTCCAATTAAGGTCCTTTTTACCTCTTGGCATTCTTTAGTTTCTAACTCTTTTACTCTAGTCTCTACCTCTATCATGTACCTACCATGCATTTAAGTCTGAGTTCCCCTCTTATAGCAATTTAGGATGAAGTCATATTAGCTAATTACATCTATAATGATTCTGTGTCCAAATAATACCTTCACATGTTTTGGGGCAGAAACTTCAACAAACTCCCTCCCCCTTCTCTTTTTATTCTCCAATGTATCTTTTTTTCAGTGACATATCAGGCTTATAGCAGAAATAATAAAATTTCTTTTTTTCTTGAGATAAAACTTCATCTAGAACAGTGTTTACAATATGAACATAGATCTTTATGAATTTGTACAGAGCAACCACACTTGTAATATCCACCCATGGAAAGGAATGGAGGAGATGATCTGATAACTCGTTGTTCCTGATCCTACCTAACACCTTTTAAGGAATTCCTCTGTTGGAGTCTTATGTCTCAATATTCTTCTGTTATGGTTGGCCCTTTTTCAGATTTTAATCTGACACTTTGCTGAAATGTAAGCACAGAAATGCATTGATTGGTTCTTCTTTTTGCCTTGCTCTGCAAACTTGTGCCCATCATAAATTAAACTGAGTCTTAATTCAGTTACAGACTGGCTGATGAATAATTCGGGAATTAACCAATGTAAGAGGATGTAGGATGCAAGTTAGGCCAGGTACACTAATATTCAATGATGTAGGTGTCACACTGTGAACCAGAATCAGCATTTTCACTTTGTAACCTTGATGGCTTCCTGGGAACTCTATTTATTGTCAAGCAAATTGTTACAGAACAAATTGCATTTTGAGTATGAATAATTGGATTGATGCTTCAGACTGTAATATATTTATCAAATAAATCTGTGATAAGACCATTTATATCCTAAATTTGAAAAGGCCACTCCTGACTGTCTGCAGAGTCCCAGCACATCTGTAGCAGGGGCAGATAACTGCCAGTCACCATACACACAGCTCCTGCTGAGGGAATTTGCACGGCTACCCACCTCCACTCCAACTGAGTGAACAGATAACTACAGGGGTCCCTGAAGGACAGACTCAGACCCTGCCCAGAGCTGCTACTGAGGGAAGTTGCATGGATACCCACCTCGACCTCGAACTGAATGAATAGATAACTTCTGGGGTCTCTGAAGGGTAGATTCAAACCCTGCCTAGAGAGTTAACAGGAGACACACAAGCCCGAGTGCCACACTAATCGTGAACCACTGAAGCCATGGGCAAACGTGAGTGCAAAAAATTACATAATAATACAAAGAACAACATGGTAACTCCAAAAGAGAGTGGCTATCTTACAAATACAAGACCTGAACTGAGCAATGAAGAGGAAACAGAAGGAAGCAACACCAAAAATTCCTTTTTGATGATCATCGAAGTTCTCAAAGAAGATATGAAAAATAGCCTTAAAGAAATAGAAGAAAATACAAACAAAAAATTGGAAGAGATGAACAAATCCATGAAAGAAACATGCCAGGAACTAAAAGCAGAAATGGAAGCAATAAAAAAGGCACAAAATGAGGCAAAGATGGAAATAGAAAATCTGAAGAAAAAAGCTGGAACCACAGATACAAGCATAACAAACAGAGTTCAAGAGATGGAAGAAGAATCTCTGAAGCGGAAGACTCAGTAGCTCAAATAGATATATCAGTCAAAGAACATAGTAAAACTAAAAAAACCATAACTCAAAATGTTCAGGAAATCTGGGACACCATGAAAAGACCTAATTTGAGAATAATAGGAATAGAAGAAGAAGAAGAAGAAGAATACCAGCTCAAAGGCACAGATAATGTTTTCAATAAAATCATAGAAGAAAACTTCCCTAACCTGAAGAAGGAAATGCCTATAAAGATACAAGAAGCTCACAGAACACCAAATAGATATGATCCCCCAAAAAAGTCAGCGCGCCACATTATAATCAAGCCACAAAACATACAGAACAAAGAAAAAATTTTAAGAGGTGCAAAAGAAAAGGGCCAACTCACATATAAAGGCAGACCCATCAGAATATCACCTGATTATTCAATGGAAACGATGAAAGCTAGAAGGGCTTGGTCAGAAGTTATACAGACGCTAAAACAGCATGACTGCCAAACTAGAATACTATACCCTGAAAAATTATCAATCAGCATAGATGGAGTAAACAAGGTATTTCAGGACAAAGTCAGACTGAAAGAATATCTATCTACCAATCCAGCACTACAGAGAGTATTAGAGGGAAAACTCCAACCTAAGGACCATAGATACACCCACGAAATCACAAACAATCAATAAGTCCACAGAAGAATACCCTAGAGAAAGGAAATACAAACAAGTTACCACCAAAAATGGCAGGAAATATGAATCTGGTCACTAAAGTCCCTTAATATCAATGGTCTCAACTCTCCTATAAAACGTCACACTCCAACAAGATGGATACAACAACAGAAGCCATCCTTCTGTTGCCTACAAGAAACACACCTCAACCTCAAAGACAGACACAGGCTTAGAATAAAGGTTTGGGAAAAGATTTTCCAGTCAAATGGTCCTAAGAAACAAGTGGGGGTTGCAATCCTAATATCTAACAAAGTAGAATTTAAGCTAAAAGCAATTAAAAGGGACCAAGATGGTCACTACTTATTCATCACAGGAAAAATTGGCCAAGAGGAGATTTCAGTCTTAAATATTTATGCTCCTAATATAAGGGCGCCTACTTATGTAAAAGAAACACTGCTAAAGCTCGAATCCCACATCAATTCTTATAATGGGAGACTTCAATACCCCACTTTCAACCCTGGATAGGTCAACAGGACAGAGACTCAACAGAGAAATAAGGAGTCTGAAAGAGGTTATAATGCAAATGGATTTCATAGATATCTACAGATCCTTCCACCCAAAGGCAAAGGAATATACATATTTCTCAGCTCCTCATGGAACTTTTTCCAAAATCGACCACATAATTGGTCATAAAGCAAATATCAACAGATACAAAAAAAAATGGAAATAATCCCTTGTAACATATTGGACCACCAGGGCCTAAAGTTAGAGTTCAACAACATCAAAACCCAAAGAAAGCCTACCAACTCATGGAAACTAAACATCACTCAGCTGAACCATCTCTGGGTCAAGGAAGAAATTAAGAAAGAAATCAAAGTCTTCCTAGAATTCAATGAAAATGAATCGACAACATATCCAAACTTGTGGGACACAATGAAAGCAGTCTTAAGAGGAAAATTCATAGTGCTAGATGCCTATATGAAAAACCTTGAGAAATCCCACACTAGTGACCTAACAGCTCAGCTGAAAGCCTTAGAACAATTAGAAGCGAACTCAACTAGAAGGAGTACATGGCAGGAAATAATCAAACTTAGAGCTGAAATCAATACAACTGAAACAAAAAGAACAATACAAAGCATCAACGAATCTAAGAGTTGGTTCTTTGAGAAAGTTAACAAGATAGATAAGCCCTTAGCCAAACTAATCAAAAAACAGAGAGAGAATGTTCAAATCAACAAAATCAGAAATGAAAAGGGAGACATAACAACAGACCCCCAGGAAATCCAGAGAATTATCAAATCATATTTTGAAAATCTGCATTCCACAAAAATGGAAAACCTCGATTAAATGGACAGCTTTCTAGACAGGTACCACAAACCAAAATTGAATGAAGATCAGATTAATTACCTAAACAGGCCTTATAACCCTTAAGGAAATTGAAGCTGTCATTAAAAACCTCCCCAAAAATAAAAGACTTGTTCCAGATGGTTTCAGTGCTGAATTCTACCAGACATTCAAAGAAGAATTACTACCGTTACTCCTCAAATTATTTCACACAGTAGAAACTGAAGGAATATTGCCAAATTCCTTTTATGAGGCCAGAATCACCCTAATACCCAAGCCACTCAAAGACACAACAAAGAAGGAGAACTAGAGACCAATTTTCCTCATGAATATTGATGTGAAAATTCTCAACGAAATTTTGGCAAATCATATACAACAATGTATAAAACATATAATCCACCACGACCAAGTAGGCTTTATCCCAGAAATGCAGGGCTGGTTTTAACATACGAAAAACTGTAAATGTCATCAATCATATAAACAAACTAAAGGAACAAAACCACATGATCATATCCTTAGATGCGGAAAAAGCCTTTGACAAAATCCAACACTCCTTTATGATTAAAGCCCTGGAGAGATCAGGAATACAGGGAGAATACTTAAATATAATAAAGGTGATTTACAAGAAGCTGACAGCCAGTATCAAACTTAATGGAGAAAAACTCAAAGCAATCCCACTAAAGTCAGGAACTAGACAAGGATGTCCTCTCTCCCCTTATTTATTCAATATAGTTCTCGAAGTTTTAGCTAAAGCAATAAGGGAACGAAAAGAGATTAAGGGGATACAATTTGGAAAAGAGGAAGTGAAGCTATCTCTATTTGCAGATGATATGATTGTATACATAAGTGACCCACAAAATTCTTCCAAGGAACTGCTACAGCTGATAAACACCTTCAGCAATGTAGCAGGATACAAGATTAACTCGAAGAAATCAATAGCCCTTCTATACACTAGAGATAGAAGAGCTGAAAAAGAAATAAGGGAAACATTACACTTCATAATAACTGCAAACAGTATTAAATACCTTGGAGTAACTATAACCAAAGAAGTAACAGACCTATTTGACAAAAAATTTAAATCTCTGAAGAAAGAAATTGAAGAGGATATCAGAAAATGGAAAGCTCTCCCATGTTCCTGGATTGGTAGGATCAACATAGTAAAAATGGCAATTCTACCAAAGGCAATCTACAGATTCAATGCACTGCCCATCAAAATCTCAACACAATTTTTTTATAGACCTTGAAAGAACAATACTCAGTTTCATTTGGAATAACAGGAAAGCCAGGATTGCCAAAACAATCTTACTCAACAAAAGAACCTCAGGAGGTATCACCATCCCTGACTTCAAGCTATACTATAGAGCTACAGTA